>AWOL01S0022851.1:78449-120658 GCA_000715115.1 Nicotiana otophora
TGTTTATGTATATATATATATATATATATATATATATATATATATATATAGAGTTATATGAAGTATGAGAATGATTTGCTATTACACGAGATATCTTATGAATAAAATATTACTAGGTATTTATGAAGAATTAAAATTTAACCCGAAGAAGGGAGCTAGTTAAATCAATGATTTCAGGCCTATGAGCCTGCTAGGCAGCATATACAAGTCTCAAAGGTGCTCACCGAAAGGATGAAGCTGGTCATTGAAAAAAATGTGATTGGTAATGAAAATGCCTTCATCGAGTGGAAGCAGATAGTGGATGCAGTGCTGGTCGCAAGTGAATGCATTGACCATTATCAGAAAGAAAAGAAGAGGGGTGATTTGCAAGTTGTATACGGGAAAAGCCTTCAACAGTGTAAACTGGGATTTTCTACCGCGGTTTGAAGCTAAATGGATAAACTGGATTAGATTCTGTATCACCGCTGTTAGAATATCTATCATTATCAATGGCGCACCTGAAGGTTTTTTCCCTACACAAAAAGGATTGAGGCAAGTGATCCACTTTCTCCACTTCTTTTTATACTTGCCTTGAAAGCATTAAGCTTAATTCTAAGAGCCCGTTTGGATTGGCTTATTTTAAGTGCTTTTAAGCCATTTTTTAGCGTTTGGATAAAATAAAAAAGGTGCTTTTAAGCACTTGTTTTTAAGCTAAAATGACAAAAACAAGCCAAAAGCCAAAAACTAGAATTCCTAACTTATGGCGTATGCTTAAAAGTCACTTAAAATTAGCCCATCCAAACGGGCTCTAAAAAAGGCCATAGAGCTGAAATGGATGGAAGGTTTCATTATTGAAGACAGAAATAGATGCAAAGTGGAGGTGTCACATATCCTTTATTCCGATGATACGTTGCTGCTATGTAAGGCAGATGAAAGGCAACTCCTGTACCTAAAGACAATTCTCCTGGCCTTCGAGGCCATATCTGGACTACATGTGAACTGGGGAAAGAGCATCATTTTCTCTGTTAATGCTGATCATGCCATTCTGAAACTTGCAGCCATCTTACGTTGCAAAGTTGAAAACTTTCCTACTATTTATCTTGGTATGCCATTGGGTGCTAGATTCAAAGATGCCAATGTTTGGCAAGGTGTGATAGAGCAGTGCGAATGGAAGCTTGCTCCTTGGAAGAAACAGCATATTTCTTTTGGTGGCAGGTTAACTTTAATTAACAGCGAGCTTGATGGGACCCCAACTCATGTTATGTCCTTATTTCGCATGCCCACAAGTGTGGTGAAACAATTAGACAGAATGAGGAGTATCTTTCTGTGGGATGGAAATCAGGAATAAAAGAAAATCCCTTTGTTGAAATGGGAAACTATTACTGATAGAAAATTTGGAGACTTGGGAGTCAAGAACCTAAAGCTACGAAACAGAAGTTTGCTATTTAAATGGCACTGGAGGTTTAATGACAGCAGTAATGGCTTACAGAAAAATGTTAGAACTGCCAAGTATGGCAAAAAGGAGTGGTGAACTAACAATGTAAAAGGTGCTGGTGGAGTGTGTCTGGAAACATACCAGAAGCCTTCGGGATGACTTTTATGACTGCGTCAAATTAAAAGTTGGTAATGGCATGAAAGTGAAGATGTGGATAGACAAATGGATAAACGATACCCCTTTTAATGGAGATATTCCCAGATCTTTATTCAATCAGCACAAAAAGAACTGTACTGTGGCAGATTGCTACGCCAATGGGGGATGGAACTTACTTTTGAGGAGGAACCTATACGATTGGGAAATCGAACATGCTAATGCATTAATCCAGAAGCTGGAACTGGTCTCCTTAAATGATCCGTCAGAGGACACTCTATGGTGGAAGTATCAGAAGGATGGTAAATTCACAGTGAAGACTCGTTACAAAAATTTCTTAAAGAATATAAGAGGAACCAATGAATGTTGGCCATGTAGATCCATCTGGAAACCCCCCCCCCCCCCCCCCCCCCGATATGCATGTTTGTTTGGATTTCTGCTCATGAAGCCTGCCTAACCCACGATTATTTTCAGAAGAGGGGAAACAGTTTGTGCAGCAGATGCTATATATTCGAAGGAGCTAGTGAATCAGTGAATCACCTACTGCTTCATTGCTCAATTACCAGACAGATATAGGAAATATTCTTTGCCAGATATAGGATGCATTAAGCTTGCTTTAAGTAGCTGGTATGGACAGATCTCTCGTGCTGATAGCACACATTACTGGAAGCTATTCCCATTTGCATTTTGGAATGTTTGGCTAGAAGGAATAACAGAGGCTTTAACAATGGGAAGGAAAGCATATCACTTGTAAAATCTAGGTGCTTGAAATGCCTTTACTTGTGGAGTAGGAAGAATATTGTAACTCACATTGACTCACTGTTAGACATGTTACACTCCTTCAGTCTATAAAAGGAAGCTCTCTCCTTCTATTCTGATGTACTGCTTTATGTACCTTCTCGGTACCTTTTAATAAAATCTTTACCTTTCCTGACCAGAAATAAAAACAAAGAATTAAATTTTATTAGTTTTAGTACTAGTTCATTAACTTTAATTTATTGAAATATATACTTATATAAGTCTAATATACATTTATTGGTCGTATCCCAACACCCGTATTCGGCACTAGGATCCATACCCCTGAATCTAAAATTTTTGTGATGAAGAATCTGTCCTCTAGATTAATACCCGTATCAGCTACACGCACCCGAGTCTGAGCAACATAGGTGAAATGTTCATGCTATGTCTTTTTAAGTGCGTAGGAGATGATAAAATCATGAATGAAGATGTAATTGTTGTATAATCTTATGTTCAAAATTTCGTTCACCTAGCATGAAATACAATGGTTCATTGCTATTTGCTACAACCACTTTCATGACTAGAGTACAGTTTCTGCACCAGAAATTCTTTTCATTTCGCTGCTTACCCAAAAAAAATCTTTTTAAATTCACTGCACCAAAGGCTGGATATAGGTTTCCTGAATAAATGATACTTCAAGTTGGCATCATATTTCGCTCTGATCTGATGTGTCTTATTTATAGACTGTCTTGTCTTCGGAAATGTTTTCTAATTTTTCATTTGAAAATACTAATGGGCCTTTTCAAAATGCAGACGGTGTTTGCGACTGATTTGCATTCTCGTGCCTTTTTGCAACTTCCCAGGCCTGTGGGAGTTGACTTTCGTGCATCGTAAGTGCTTCAGCATGTCTTTTAGTTAAATTATTTCTCTCATGATGAGCTGATGTGCAAAGCAAGCACACACTTAGACTATGATGTACTATCTTTGTTTTTGCCTATCATTGTCCATTCTGGGCTGAATCTGTTTGGCAAGTAGACCCTCAATGAATTTGCATGACCTGTTGATAATCTATATGTAGGTCGTACGCTTTGCGTTTATACGGCTTAGCTTTGCCATTGCCTGTAGTGGCCGATGATTTCATTTTAACACATTATTTATAATTGTCATGTGTGCTTTTCTTTTGACTTCTGTCTGATAGAACCTTACTCATCTGAAAGTAAGAAACATGAATCAGTTAACATTTAAACCAGTACATGCTAAGTAGTGGAAATCAGAATTTCAACTTTTGAGGTTTTAACCAGAACTTGAATGCATAACATTGAGAGTGTCACAAAACAGCATATACCTCTTTCTTTTGAAAGGTTTGTAAACCTTACTTAAAGTAGGGTCCAGAAACACTTACAATAATAACCTATGTTGCTCAGGCTCGGGTGCGGGTATCCGATCCGGGTGAGGATCTAGAGGTCGGATTCTTCATCTCATAAAATTTAGGATTTGGGGGTATGGATCTAAGTGCAGATATGTGTGTTGGGATAATGCCTATATATATATATATATATATATATATATATATATATATATATATATTATAAAGCTAAGTTGCTCGGACTCTTCACTTTCAGTGCCGCACCCGTGTCGACACGACGTGGGTATGGTTATGGGTGTGGTATCCGTGGCGGATATGGTCAACCGATTTTGGGTACTTTGACCAAAATCAACGGAGAAATTTGGGACAGATACAATGATTTTTGAAAACAAATCAAAAGCTAGGGTGATATGGAAGAAAATGGAATACCTTGTATATATAAATTTCTATGTCAGTCCTTTTCCTTTTATCTCCTTCTAAAATTCTACTCTTGTTCAATATTTTCTCCTTCTCGGAATACCTTGTAAGTTTTCCACATAATGTCTCATAATTTAGACTTATTTTTATAACTCTATTTTTAAATAATTGAATTATTTTTAGCCGAATCCCCGCACCTGTATCCGTACCTGGATCCGTACCCCTGAATCTTTAAATTTAGATCATGAAGGATCTGACCTCTAGATCCGCACCCGTATCGGACACCCGCACCCGAGTCCGAGCAACTTAGTTATAAAGTATAATTTCGATTGATTAAGGTTACTGAACTAAAATTGAAAATATTTAATATTTTATTCATAAGATATCTTGCGTAATAGCAAAGCATTCTCATACTTTATATAACTATATATATACAATATAAACACAAAAATCAAACCAAATACCCAATCAATCTATACTTCTCCATCATAGATGTAGTCAAAGTACCCAAGGTAAGTTGACCAAATCCGGTATGGATCCCACACCCACACTCATGTCGTGTCGACACGGGTGCGGCAGAGATTTTGAAGAGTCCACGCAACATAGGTAATAATTAGAAGTGAGAAACTGATGAATGAGAATTTTCTATCTAAGCCACTTTAGATGGTGGTGACCAGTTTCTCTTTCAATCATGTTAGTTATGTTAGTGAATAAAAAAGAATCCGGTGGAATCCTATTACAACAAAAAGGAAAAGGGATGTTTAATTCAGAAGACCTATCCTACTTATAGCAACTGCAAGTATTAACTGAAGTCCTGCTGTCTGACACCAAATAAATATGTACTCCAATTTCTAGTCCATTTTGACACAAATTCCTTGAGCTCATACCCCAATGTAGTATTGGGATTACTCTTCGCCCTTTTCACACTCAATTAACTATGGTGGCTCATCTGATGAAGTTTCTACTAACTTGCAGGTGCTTTTGCCACAAGAACACAATTGACATGGGCTACATATGCTCTGTTTGTTTATCCATATTCTGCAAGCATCACAAGAAATGCTCAACATGCGGGTGAGTTTCATTGTCTTTTAACTAAAGAGTCTCATTGACAAGCTCTTCATTTCTCATTATTGTGCTGCATTGAAAATTGGTTTCGGTCCAGAAGGTCAACACGACCTTATGATCATGTCAAATGTTACGGGCAGTCCTGGTCACCTTTTTGATCAGTTCATAAGGTTCTTGTTGCAACCTGCATCAATTGACCGCTATGGAGTGTGCTTTACAAAAAGCAAAAACTCAACTCCATTGCTTCACAGTCAAGGAGGTCTAATAATCAGCTCTTGTAAATGCTATTAGGGAGACTTTTGCCATGATTTACGTGCCCTAGCTCCATTACATAAAGATTTCTGCACCAAAAAAGCGAAAAGAGAAAATACATCTTTGCTTTAATCTATGTACACTCTCATGTTTTCCTGCAAAGAATCGCTGGTTTTTCTCCCAGATTACCCATAAAATACAAGCAGGAACCTGGTGGTATTATTTACTGTTCCGTATCAACTATGTCTCAATCCCGTATTAGTTGGAGTTAGCTATATGAATCCTTTTGTATCCTCGCTTATTGAAAGGCTCTTTGCAAGGGCAAGGGAGTGCACATAATGATTGTTATCTTAGTGATCTGATTTTGACATTTTTGTTTGCGACATGATATGTGCTAGTTTTCCTAGGTTCTGAACAGAAATTATACGGCAAATAGGTGCAGTTACAGTTCCTATTAGGAGCCACTTGTGACTGGTTGCATATTTCCTTAAAAAGTGTGAGAAAGATGAGTACATGTCGTTACTGTGTGCTGTCATGTTATTTAAAAGTTAAAACAAAGATTTCTTTGTGGTAGTCTGGAATAGAGAACTAGCTCTCACCAGCGGTGTCCCTTAAATGTTCTTTAAATTGGGCTGGTAAATTTTCTTGCCATCTGATGTCTCAATTATGTTAACTACCTGAATTTCTTAGAGAAGAATTGGGGATGAATGAACTTCAGTCACCTAGTTACTGCTAATAGATTACTTGTCATCTACATTTTAAGGATTCTCTTCCTGTTCTCCAAGAATATCTGAGACACAAATCAAAAGGCACAGAATTGTTCTACCACCATTCTGCTGAATACTAAATCATATAATGGATGCTTGGGTTTGGATATTCTAGCTTTTGAATCATGCCATCAAATGCAGATCAAATTTTGGAGAGGCACGAAAGCAGGATCCCTCAGCCTCGGATCAGAAGAGAAAGACCCCAGATGGTAGTTGAACAGATAATGCTAAAATTATCCTCAGCACCTCACAGGTTGCTGCACAACTGTGTTTCAAGAGCTTTCTTATGATAATAAGCTCTCAGACGTTGAGGTTAGGCCTTCACTGGGACTTTAATGAGTTTCTGCAGGAGGAAGTGGAAATTAATGAAAGCAGTGGAGTTGGAAGGATGTTAACTTGTTCGGATCAATTTTCAAAAAAAGGAAGGCTAGGAGGACAAGAGGAAAAGCTCAAGACAAACTTCTCCTGACGAAATAGGAAGTTTTCTTGTTACTGAACAATTTCCTTTTCTAGATGAAGGAAAACAGCGGGATGATCCTAATCAACTGGTCTGGTTTTAATCTTTCTATATAAAATTGTTATTACCGAAATGGAAAGTTGTAAGTGGAGTTCCAAAACAAGTTTGGGCGTACAAATTGCAAATCATAGTTCCAAACATCTTTCGAAATTTAGGTCCATAGTTTCTAATCGTCCTGGGATTCGAATTATTTATAGTATCTCCGTCAATTTACCTTTCTTATAACAAATCTTTGCTGGTGCAGATGAGACCAATTTCCCCAGTATTTAATTTTTTATTCATATATTTTAGTGATTTGTTTTTACGAGAAATTTTGGAAGAAGAATACTTAATCCATCATAATTATAATAGTGCTTAATTTTAGACTTTAAAATATAACAGAATTTTTTTTAATGCAAAATTTTCCATTAAAATTTGCTAGTCGTTCATCTTGCATATACTTATTACCGAAAAGTAATTTGAAATTATGAATAAGACAAGTGTTATAGTTCTAAACCTCAAGAAAGCTTTGTGTAAGATACGAGAGGACAAATATCTTTTTCTTTCTAGGCCGATTTTTCAAATTCAAAATTAGGTAACGTGCTTTTATAAACCAACTTGTGGAGCATGATTCTGTTTCTTGGCAAATTTTTGGAGTAAAATACTAAGCTAGCATTTGCATGTAGATTTGATTAAAACTTGAAAAAATAGTTTTTGAAGTTGTATTGAAAAATAATTTTGAAAGTTGAAGTTGTGTTTGGACATGCATTTTATTTGAAGAAAAGTTGAAGTTTTGCGAGTAGAAGAAAAATTTTCACCAAAAAACTACCTTAAACTAGTTTTGGAAACTTGAAATTTTTTGGCCCAAGACATAATCATATTTCATAAACAAACAATATATTCACTTTTTTTTTTTTTAAAATGAAGCCAAAATCTATGGCAAAACGAGAAATAAAAGATTTGAGTATAAAGTTGGCTTGTGGTTAATTATGCTGCGAGTCTTATATAAACTTTCTTCTGGAGATATGATACAGACCAGATGTAGTATATACTGTATCCAACAAAATTTGGATATTCGACATTATTATTCTTATATACTCAACAATGCATTTCGCTAACCACATCTGGGTACTTTATATCTCTGCAATAGGACTGCTGCTAAATTTATTAACTACTTCTGTACATCTTCCGATCCACCAGAAATTACAAATTAATGCTCAATTTCTCAAAATTACGCAATGAATAAATAGTGGTAACTGATTTCAGGATCATGAGGAACTACGGTTGCAGAGGCTATAACCAGATATAAGAGAGTTGAAGGCAAAATCAACGAACGCCAGGAAAGACAGCGCGATCGATGCACTTGCCATTTCCGTGAACTCATCTTTCCCCCAATTTGATATCCAGTCGTCTACCCTCATCGCAGCAGAAGAGGATGCTGACATAAGAAGATATGCCAATATCTGCACAGATACATGCAGAAATAAAGACCATCTTCAGAGCATATAATACATAGAACAGCAACAATACCAATAAAGCTAGCCTTTGGTATGTAACAGGCACAATCATAGCAAATTAAATTGATCCGGAAGTTTTCAACTGGCTACATAGAAACTATACACTTGGGAAGTACTTAGTACACTGCAAGGATCCTTATGGTCCATCATCAGATGTACCTGGTAGTTTTTGATTCTAACTTCTTACATAAAAATATGTCATATTAGGACAGTGAACTGTTAGTCGGGATTATTAGTGTCCTGCCACTTATTGGGCAAAGAGTGCTTTGATAATCTCAAATTTCACATATATTTGAATTCTTGCCCTGAATTTGACTATAAGTTATTTAGCTCCGAATTCTTGCTCAAAAGGGATAGTCCCAAAGATCTTTTGGAAGTTATGAATAGCTATGTTTTATAATTGATGCTATTGGCTATAAGTTGTTGGGCTTGCCTCAGACAGACAGTGGTTCAGATTAGTAAACCTACCTCTGATTCTATCCTAACCAGTGCGAATCAAAAACTTTGAATGAGGTTGTCCAAAGCCTAGAGGAGGCACTGAAAAGATTTTCTTCAGCACTAAGAGCTGAATGAAGTAATCTAAAGTAATATTTTCTTTTGAAAAAAGATTATTATTGGTCTCCTAAAACTTTTCGAGTTCGTTATTAATTAAGCAACAACAACAACAACAACCCAGTATAATCTCACTAGTAGGGTCTGAGGAGGGTAGTGTGTACGCAGACCTTACCCCTACCATGGGGTATAGAGGCTGTTTCCGATAGACCATCGGTTACCTCCCTCCAAGAACCCCCCAAACCTTGCTCTTGGGGTGAGTCGAACTCACAACCTCTTGATTGGAAGCGGAGGGTGGTAACCACTAGAGCAACCCACTTTTGTCATATTACATGCATGTCAAAAATCTAAATTCTAGTTGATATGGAAGGGTAAATGAGCAATCTAATGTTGTAGAATGGGCATTATAGTTAATAGTTTTTTTAGTTTTTACTTTATTTAAATATTAAATATTTAATAGTTAATTAATTTTTGGCCCACGAGCAGGCCCAAGCCTACCCTCGGTCAAGCCTCAAGGGCTAGTGGGCTGACTTGGGTCGGGCTTATAAGCCTCAGTTTTAAATGGGCTCAAAAAATCCTAGCCCAACCCTACCCAAGTAGCGGGCTGGGTTGGGTTGGTCTCACGGGCCAAGCCCATTTTGACGGCTCTAGGTTCTATGGAGGTGTTTGGAGGCTAAAGGTGTGCCGGTAACTTACATTAGGGTGATTAAGGACATGTATGATGAAGCTAAGACCAGGACAAGAACAGTCGGTGGGACTCAAAACACTTTCCCATTGTGATGGGGTTGCACCAAGGATCAACCCTTAGTCCGTTTTTATTTTCCTTGGCTATGGATGCACTGACGCGACACATTCAAGGGGAGGTGCCATGATGTATGTTATTTACATATGACATAGTTCTGATTGACGATACGTGAGACAGTGTTAACGAGAGGCTGGTGGTGTGTAGACAAACCCTAGAGTCTACATATTTCAAGTTGAGCAGGACGTGATTCAGTAAGCGAACACAAATGTAAATCTTGATACACAAGTCATCCCCAAGAGAAAGCTTTAAGTATTTTAGGTCAGTTATACAAAGAAATGGGGTGATTGATGAGGATGTCACACATCGTATCAGAGCGGGGTGGATAAAATTGATGCTCGCATCTGGTGTCTTATGAGATACAGGGGCAGCTCAACATAATATGGGGCCTAAGGCGAAAATAAAAAGTGAGGCCTTAAAATTTTTTAATTAATTTGTTTACTTTTATAATTTATCGAAATCTAAAGAAGTTATAATTAGTTTTAATTATTGCCAATGTCTAACCAATTTGTTTAATCTCTCGTGTTATCATGTTAAACTTTATTGATTTAGTTTTAAAAAAAAATTCAACCGAGGCAACTGATATAGAAATAGTTAACGATAATTGAGTTAAGACTTTTTACCTGATTGAGTTTACCAATTAGAGTATTCTTCTACTTATACAGTTCCTCTTAGCACTTTTAATTATAAATATAAGTTGAAACAAATAATACTATAGTAACTACTATGTTTCAACAGTCATTCAATGTTAAGGATGAATTTTAATAGTTACTTATCAAAGTAGTTTGAAAAAGTCTACAAAGGCACTCAAGAAATTAAGAAAAATTGTTCTAAAACTAACATTGTAAGAAGATCAATTTAAGTGGGGACGAATTAAAGATATAAAATAACCAGTAACTACAATTTAAGATGTGTAGAACTTTAGCTATAACTATTTTATCAAATGATTTAAAATTCTATCAATAGTGCATAATTTAATATTATTTATAGATTTTGGGGCCCTAAGTATTTTGTATCACGACCCGAAATTTCCACCTGCGGGACCATAATGGCGCATAACATTTCACTTGCTAGGCAAGCCAACGTTAGAATAAGATTAGCCATTTTAATTAATTTTAATTAATAACAAAGAAACAAATTCGGAACTAAAATCTGAAATAAAGTGCATAATCCATAATAATAGCGATGTCTAAATACCATCCCAGAACTGGTGTCACAAGTGCACGAGCTACTAGAATAATACAAATAAAGGTTTGAATAAAAATGAAGCTGTCTGAAAGAAATACAAAGCTATGAATAAGTGGAAGGGGACTTCAGAACTGCAAACGCCATGCAGCTATACCTCATGTCTCCTGCGAATAGCTAAATTCGAGCAAGTCTACTGTACGCCGCTAAGACCAACTCTGGTATCTGCACAAGAAGTGCAGAGTGTAGTATGAGTACAACCAACCCCATGTACTCAGTAAGTGTCGAGCCTAACCTCGACGAAGTAGTGACGAGGCTAAGGCATGTCACTTATATTAACCTGTATGCAATAATAATAATAATAATAATAATAACAATAATAAAAAGACAAGAACAAAAATAAAATAGTTAACTCATATCAACAATCGAAGCCATCTCGGCAGTCATAATCAATTATTACTTCAATTAATTCAGTTGTGGTGTGCAATCCGATCCCACAATATATTCATATTCAATTCCGTTGCTGCGTGCAACCCGATCCCACAATATATTTATTTTTATTTAATTTTATTGCGGCGTACAACCCGATCCTCAATATATCTTTTCAATCAATTATGCTGCGGCGTGCAACTCGCTCCTCCAATATATTCATTTCAATCAATCCTGTTGCAGCGTGCAAACTGCTTCTCCAATATATTTACTTTCATTTCTGTAATTACTTCAATAAATGCAATAATTAATATGAAATTATAAGACAACAAACATACAATAATTATGATTTATTTAGGAAACAAGTGATAACAAGTAGCAATTAATTATGAAAATTAAGGAGGAATAGGTAATTTAATAATTAGTATGCTAAATGTCAAGTAGCAATTAAGTCACACAAATCAAATAAGCATGTAGCAATTATAACATGGATTCAAGGCATAATATTGAGCAAGGAATATGAGAGAAATAATTAATATAATAATTAATTTATGATTTTGAAATAATTTATGATTTTCAAATAAATATGCAAATAATCAATTTGACGACGTATAGGCACTTGTCACCTCACCTATACGTCGTTACACATGAAATTCACTTAATAAATAATTTAAGGGTTTTATTCCCTCAAGTCAAGGTTAACTACGACACTTACCTTGCTTCGCAACCAATTTCAAGATTCCAATAAACCTTTGCCTCGCGAATTCATGTCCAGAAGCTTCAAATCTAGTCACAAACAATTCAATATACTCAATACAAATCGTAGGAATTAATTCCATATGAAATTACTAATTTTTCGGATTAAAATTCAAAATTCATTTTAAAATTTGACAGTGGAGCCCACATCTCGAACCTGATAAAAGTTACAAAATATGAACGCCCATCCAACCATGAGTCCAACCACATGAATTTTACCAAATTCCGACATCAACTCGACCCTCAAATCTTCAATTAAAATCTTTGAAGATTTCTACCATTTTTAACCCAATCTTACCCATTTGAACTCAACAATCTTCCCACAAACCTTATTGGTACAAGCATGTATAAATACTACTCTCGCATCCAAGAATTATCTTACTAATTACCCATTTCTAGTTAAATTTCAAAATTGAAGAATTGGAAAAAAGAAATTCTTACCTCTTTGAAGCCCTAGCAACCCTTTGATGCAATTTCAAGGTTTGATTCAAGGTAGAGTAGTGAAATCCTTAGTCCCCCCTTTCCTCTCTCTAGAATCGCTCTTCTCTCTCTCTCTAAAACACCAGAAAATACCCGAAAAACGAACCATAAACTAGTTAAATAAAATGGGGGTCGGGTTATAAACCGCATGGGGCGCGGCGCGGCTGTGCAAAAAGTGTCTGTAAACAAAATTTCAAAACGTTCTGGAAATTGCCACAAGTGCGCCGTGTGGGGCGGCGCGCCGTGCGGCGCGATAGTGTAATTTCAGTGCTAAAAAATTTTCTCACTCCCTAGCGCACTGTTCAACCCAAAAAGTTCGCACCGTGGCTCGTTTTCTATAATTCTCAAACACATGAGCCTACCTCGGCACCACGAAACCTTAAATTCCTTAGTAAAAGTTTCCGAGGCCTTTCATTCTCCCCCGCTTAGGATCATTCGTCCTTGAATGAGAAGTATAGTCCGCCCCCAAATACATAGCATAACTTAACTCTTCTTTCGCATATTTCAATTTCCCGAATTTTACTAACTCTCAAAATTTTCATAAATTTCGCCAGAGTTTTCCTTATAACTGGGCCTATCCACCTGCTAGAGAATCCCAGAAATCAATCCTAACAACACATACATAATCCAATCAACGTAATATAAAATGAAAACAATACTGACAGTGGCATCATAAGCAATATATTACTAGAAAAGGAACATCATTAACATCAACTATTCAGATGATACATAACTCATAACAGGTAAGCTCTCAACATCTCCATAGAATACAGAAATAAATGTTTAAATTAAAGATGATATTTTTGGGTCATCACATTCTCCACCTCTAAAACAAACGTTCGTCCATAGAAAAGTACCTGAGGTGGTGAAAAGGTATGGATATTTACTCTGCATGTCGGACTCGGACTCCCAGGAAGTTGTCTTAATCGGCTGACCTCTCCACTACACCCGAACTGAAGGATAACTCTTAGACCTCAACTGTCGGACCTGCCGAGCTACAATTTCTACCGGCTCCTCCTCATAAGTCAAATCTTTGTCCAATTGAACTAAGCTGAAGTTTAACACATGGGACGGATCACCATGATATTTCTGGAACATGGATACATGGAATACCGGATGAACTACTGATAAGCTAGGTGGTAGTGCAAGCTTGTAGGCTAATTCACTCACCCTTTCAAGAATTTTAAAGGGTCTGATATACCTAGGGCTTAACTTTCCCTTCTTTCCGAATCTCATTACACCTTTCATAAGTGAAACCCGGAACAATACTCTTTCTCCAGTCATGAATGCAACATCACGAACCTTACGGTCAGCATAACTCTTTTGCCTAGACTGAGCTGTGCGAAGTCAATCCTGGATAACCTTGACCTTATCCAAGGCATCATGTACCAAATCAGTACCTAACAACTGAGCCTCTCCTGGTTCAAACCAGCCAACTGGCGAACGACATCGCCTCCCATGTAATGCTTCATATGGAGCCATCTGGATGCTCGACTGATAGCTGTTTTTATAGGCAAACTCCACAAGTGGCAAGAACAGATCCCAAGAACCTCCAAAATCTATCACACAAGCGCGAAGCATATCCTCCAATATCTGAATAGTGCACTCTGACTGTCCATCTGTGTGGGGATTAGGTACTCAACTCAACCCGCGTGCCTAACTCACGCTGTACAGCCATCCAAAAATGCAAAGTGAACTGCGTACCTCGATCTGAAATAATATACACGGGCACACCGTGAAGACGGACAATCTCTCAGATGTAAATCTCAACTAACCACTCTGAAGAATAAGAAATTTCCACTGGAATGAAATGTGCTGACTTGGTCAACCTGTCCACAATGACCCATAATGCGTCAAACTTTTTCTGAGTCCGTGGGAGTCCTACAACAAAATCCATAGTGATACGCTCCCACTTCCACTCAGGAATTTCTAACTTCTGAAGCAAACCACCAGGTCTCTGATGCTTGTACTTGACTTGTTGACAATTCAAACACCGAGCTACATATGCAACTATATCTTTTTTCATTCTCCTCCACCAATAATGTTGCCGCAAATCTTGATACATTTTGGTGGTACCCGGATGAATAGAATACCGTGAACTGTGGGCCTCTTCAAGAATTATTTCGCGAAGCCCATCCACATTTGGAACACAAATACGGCCCTGCATCCACAGAACTCCATCATATCCCACAACAACCTGCTTGGCACCGCCGTGTCGCACCGTGTCCTTGAGGACAAGCAAATGAGAATCATCATACTGTCGCTCTCTGATATGCTCATATAAAGAAGACTGAGCGACTATACAAGTTATAACCCGACTGGGATCTGAAACATACAACCTTACAAATTGATTGGCCAAAGTCTGAACATCTACCGCTAGCCGCCTCTCACCAATTGGAATATACGCATGGCTGCCCATACTCACAACCTTTCTACTCAAAGCATCGGCCACCACATTGGCCTTTCCAGGGTGATACAAAATGGTGATATCATAGTCTTTCAACAGCTCCGACCATCCTCTCTGCCTCAAATTAAGATCTTTTTGTTTGAATAGATACTGTAGACTACGATGATCTGTGAATACTTCATATGACACGTCGTAAAGGTAGTGTCTCCAAATCTTCAGGCATGAACAATGGATGCTAATTCTAAGTCATGAACAGGATAATTCTTCTCATGGACTTTTAACTGCCGCGACGCATAAGCAATCACTCTGCCACCTTGCATTAATACTACACTAAGTCCAATACGAGATTCATCACAATACACCGTGTACGATCCTGAACCTGTGGGCAACACCGACACTGGCACCGTAGTCAAAGCAGTCTTGATCTTTTGAAAGCTCAAACCACACTCGTCTGACCAATTGAATGGAAAACCTTTCTGGGTTAGTTTGGTCAATGAGTTTGCTATGGATGAAAACCCTTCTACGCGGCGATAATAAGCTGCCAAACCCAGAAAACTTTGTATCTCTGTAACTGAAGTAGGTCTAGGCCAGTTTTGAACTGCCTCAATCTTCTTAGGATCCACCTTTATTCCTTCTGCCGATACAACATGCCCCCAAAAGGCAATTGAGTTTAACCAAAACTCGCATTTTGAGAATTTGGCATATAACTGACTATTCTTCAAAGTCTAAAGCATAATCCTAAGATATTGTTCATGCTCCTCTTTAATGATGGAGTAAATAAAGAAGTCATCAATGAGTACAACCATAAATGAATCCAGATAGGGCTTGAACACCCAATTCATCAAATCCATAAATGATGCCGGGGCATTTGTCAGCCTAAATGACATCACTAGAAATTCATAATGCCCATTCCAGTTCCGAAAAACTGTCTTGGGGACATCAGATGCCCTAATCTTTAACTGATGATAACCAGATCTCAAGTAAATATTTGAAAACACCTTGGCACCCTGAAGTTGATCAAATAAATCATCGATTCTTGGAAACGAATATTTGTTTTTGATAGTGATCTTGTTCAACTGGCGATAATCTATACACATCCGCAGAGAGCCATCTTTATTCTTTACAAATAACACTGGTGCACCCCAGGGTGAGACACTGGGTCTAATGAATCCCTGATCAAGCAAGTCTTGCAACTGCTTCTTCAATTCTTTCAACTCCGACGGGGCCATACGGTATGGTGGAATAGAAATGGGCTGAGTGCCCGGAGCCAAATCAATACAGAAGTCAATATCCCTGTCGGGTGGCATCCCGGTAGATCTGCAAGAAATACTTCTGGAAATTCACGAATAACTGGGACCGAATCCATAGAAGGAACATCCGTACTGGGATCGCGAATATAATCCAAATAGGCTAGATACCCCTTCGAGACCATACGATGAGCCTTTATATAGGAAATAACCATACTGGTAGAATGACTTGGAGTTCCTTTTCACTCTAATCGAGGTAACCTCGGCATAGCTAAGGTCACCGTCTTGGAATGATGCAATATAGTATGATAAGGTTATAACCAATCCATACCCAAAATGATGTCAAAATATACCATATCGAGAAGTAGAAGATCCACACTAGTCTCAAGACTCTCGATAGTGACCACGCACGAACGATAGACATGATCTACCATGATAGAATCTCCCACCGACGTGGACACATACACATACGCACTTAGAGAATCACGAGACATAACCAAATATGAAGCAAAGTAGGAGGACACATAGGAATAAGTAGATGCTGGATCGAATAGAACTGAGGCATCTTTATGGAAAACAGGAACAATACCTGTGATCATGGCGTCGGATGACTCGACCTCAGACCTAGTTGGGAAAGCATAGAATCGGGGCTGGGCCCCACCAGTCTGAACTACATATCTGGGATAGGCCATAGTTGGCTGGCCTCCACCTCTAGCAGTCTGACCTCCACCTCTAACAACCTGACCCCTGCCCCTAGTTGGTCGGGCGGGCGGTGGAGAAACCGGTGCCGGTATGATAGCATGAGAATCCTGGTGAGGTGTGTTGCTCAACAACCTAGGACAATGCCTCCTGATGTGACCAATGTTCCCACGCTCATAACGCCTATCCTGCTGTCGTGGCTGCTGAAGCTGAAGCTGACCCGAATGAGTTGGATAACCACTGCAGTGATTCTGAAGTGGTGGTGCACTGATAGGAGCTGAATGTGCACTGAAAGCTGGCTGCCCAGGGTAAGGAACATAAGGGCCATGACTCCCTGAAGCACCGTGAGAAGTCTGAAATGCTGAATAAAATAGCCTAGGAGGATGTCCTCTACCAAAAGTACCCCTGCCTCCAGATGAGGCGCCTCCGAAATTACTGTAATAACGGGGTCTCTTATATGACATTGTCCCTCTCTCCTGTGAAAGAACCATCTCGATACGCCTGGCAACATTAGCAGCCGTCTGAAAAGAAATCTCACTTCCAGTCTCCTTGGCCATCTCTAGCTTGATAGGTTGCGTGAGTCCATCAATAAACCTCCTCAGCCTCTCTCTCTTGGTAGTAAGCATAAGAAGAGCATGACGGGCTAGATCCACAAAACGGGTCTCATACTAAGTGATCAACATACTGCTCTGCTGAAGACGCTCAAACTGCGTGCGGTAATCCTCTCTAAATGTGATAGGAAGGAACGTCTCCAGAAATAGCTGCTAGAACTGCTCCCAGGTAAGTGCAGGAGAACCAACAGGTCTAGTAAATACATAATCTTTCCACCACCTCTTAGCGGAACCAGTCATCTGCAACACAACAAAATCAACCCCATTGCTTTCAACTATTCCCATGTACTGCAATACCTCATAGCAACGGTCAAGAAAATCATGTGGGTCCTCAGAAGGTGCACCACTGAAATGGATTAGAAATAGCTTGGTAAATTTGTCCAATCTCAGCAAAGCCTCATAAGAAAAGGCAGGACTATCACCGGCTTGTGCCGCAACAATTGGCTGAACTACCCCAACTGAATGGGCTACTGGAGCCTGATACTGGGGAGTTATCTACCCCAGAGCGGGAGTAGTGGGAGTTTGTGCTCCTCCCTCAGCTTGTAATACGGCCGGTGCCACTGGAAATGCACTATTTTGGGCCACACCCTCCATAAGACTCACTAAACGGACTAGAGCATCCTGAAGTACTGGAGTAGCTATGAATCCTTCCAGAACCTGAACTGGTCCAACAGGTACCATCTGAGCTACAACCTCTGCTTCTAAATCCACTTGAGGTTCTACAGTAGGTGATGTTGCTCGAGCTCTAGATTCAGCTCTGCCTCTGCCTCTACCTCGGACTCTGCCTCTGCCCCTAGTCGTAGCTGTCACTGGGGGTTCTGGCTCTTGTCCGGTGGTAGATGTAGAACGTGTTCTCGCCATCTACGAGAGAACAAGAATAGAAGAGTTCAATCATCAATGAAAGAATAAAATCGCACGACAGACGTCTCCGTACCGATCCTTCAGACTCTACTAAGCTAGCTCATAACTCATGAGACCAATGTAACATAGTGCTCTGATACCAACTTGTCACGACCCAAAATTCCCACCTGTGGGACCGTGATGGGGCCTAACATTTCACTTGCTAGGCAAGCCAACGTTAGAATAAGATTAGCCATTTTAATTAATAACAAAGAAACAAATTTGGAACTAAAATCTGAAATAAAGTGTATAATCCATAATAATAGCGATGTCTAAATACCATCCCAGAACTGGTGTCACAAGTGCACGAGCTACTAGAATAATACAAATAAAGGTTTGAATAAAAATGAAGCTGTCTGAAAGAAATACAAAGCTATGAATAAGTGGAAGGAGACTTCAGAACTGCAAACGCCATGCAGCTATACCTCATGTCTCCTGCGAATAGCTAAATTCGAGCAAGTCTACTGTACGCCGCTAAGACCAACTCTGGTATCTGCACAAGAAGTGCAGAGTGTAGTATGAGTACAACCAACCCCATGTACTCAGTAAGTGTCGAGCCTAACCTCGACGAAGTAGTGACGAGGCTAAGGCATGTCACTTATATTAACCTGTATGCAATAATAATAATAATAATAATAATAACAATAATAAAAAGACAAGAACAAAAATAAAATAGTTAACTCATATCAACAATCGAAGCCATCTCGGCAGTCATAATCAATTATTACTTCAATTAATTCAGTTGTGGTGTGCAATCCGATCCCACAATATATTCATATTCAATTCCGTTNCATCTGAGCTACAACCTCTGCTTCTAAATCCACTTGAGGTTCTACAGTAGGTGATGTTGCTCGAGCTCTAGATTCAGCTCTGCCTCTGCCTCTACCTCGGACTCTGCCTCTGCCCCTAGTCGTAGCTGTCACTGGGGGTTCTGGCTCTTGTCCGGTGGTAGATGTAGAACGTGTTCTCGCCATCTACGAGAGAACAAGAATAGAAGAGTTCAATCATCAATGAAAGAATAAAATCGCACGACAGACGTCTCCGTACCGATCCTTCAGACTCTACTAAGCTAGCTCATAACTCATGAGACCAATGTAACATAGTGCTCTGATACCAACTTGTCACGACCCAAAATTCCCACCTGTGGGACCGTGATGGGGCCTAACATTTCACTTGCTAGGCAAGCCAACGTTAGAATAAGATTAGCCATTTTAATTAATAACAAAGAAACAAATTTGGAACTAAAATCTGAAATAAAGTGTATAATCCATAATAATAGCGATGTCTAAATACCATCCCAGAACTGGTGTCACAAGTGCACGAGCTACTAGAATAATACAAATAAAGGTTTGAATAAAAATGAAGCTGTCTGAAAGAAATACAAAGCTATGAATAAGTGGAAGGAGACTTCAGAACTGCAAACGCCATGCAGCTATACCTCATGTCTCCTGCGAATAGCTAAATTCGAGCAAGTCTACTGTACGCCGCTAAGACCAACTCTGGTATCTGCACAAGAAGTGCAGAGTGTAGTATGAGTACAACCAACCCCATGTACTCAGTAAGTGTCGAGCCTAACCTCGACGAAGTAGTGACGAGGCTAAGGCATGTCACTTATATTAACCTGTATGCAATAATAATAATAATAATAATAATAACAATAATAAAAAGACAAGAACAAAAATAAAATAGTTAACTCNACAAGAAAAAAAATAAAATAGTTAACTCATATCAACAATCGAAGCCATCTCGGCAGTCATAATCAATTATTACTTCAATTAATTCAGTTGTGCCGTGCAACCCGATCCCACAATATATTCATATTCAATTCTGTTGCTGCGTGCAACCCGATCCCACAATATATTTATTTTCATTTAATTTTATTGCGGCGTGCAACCCGATCCTCAATATATATTTTCAATCAATTCTGCTGCGGCGTGCAACTCGCTCCTCCAATATATTCATTTCAATCAATCCTGTTGCAGCGTGCAACCCACTCCTCCAATATATTCACTTTCATTTTTGTTGCGGCATGCAATCCGCTCCTCAATTAATATAATTTATCAATTCTTATAAAAACAATTACTCCAATAAATGCAACAATTAATATGAAATTATAAGACAAAAGCATACAATAATATGATTTATTTAGGAAACAAGTGATGACAAGTAACAATTAATTGGGGAAATTAAGGAGGAATAGGTAATTTAATAATTAGTATGCTAAATGTCAAATAGAAATTAAGTCACATAAATCAAATAAGCATGTATCAATTATAACATGGATTCACGGCATAATATTAAGCAAGGAATATGAGAGAAACAATTAATATAATAATTAATTCATGATTTTGAAATAATTTATGATTTTCAGATAAATATGCAAACAATCAATTTGACGACGTATAGGCACTCGTAACTTCATTTATATGTCGTTACACATAAAATTCACTTAACAAATAATTTAAGAGTTCTATTCCCTCAAGTCAAGGTTAATCACGACACTTACCTCACTTCGTAACCAATTTCAAGATTTCAATAAACCTTTGCCTCGAGAATTCGTGTCCGGAATCTTCAAATCTAGTCACAAACAATTCAATATACTCAATACGAACCATAGGAATTAATTCAATATGAAATTATTAATTTTCTAGATTAAAATCTGAAATTCATTTTAAAAATTGACAGTGGGGCCCACATCTTGGAATCCGGCAAAAGTTATAAAATATGAACTCCCATCCAACCATGAGTCCAACCATATAAATTTCACCAAATTCTGACATCAACTCGACCCTCAAATCTTCAATTAAAGTCTTTGAAGATTTCTACCATTTTCAACCCAATCTTTACCCATTTGAACTCAACAATCTTCCCACAAACCTTATTGGTATAAACATGTATAAATAATGCTCTCACATCCAAGAATTATCTTATTAATTACCCATTTCTAGTTAAATTTTGAAATTGAAGAATTGGGGAAAGAAATTCTTACCTCTTTGAAGCCCTAGCAACCATTTGATGGGATTTCAAGGTTTGATTCAAGGTAGAGTAGTGAAATCCTTAGTCCTCCCTTTCCTCTCTCTAGAATCGCTCTCCCCTCTCTCTAAAACACCAGAAAATACCCCAAAAATGAACCCTAAACGAGTTAAATGAAATGGGAGTCAGGTTATAAAAATCCAGAATTAGTACAGACGCGCCGCATGGGGCGCGGCGCGACTGTGCCGAAGTGCCTGGAAATAAAATTTCGAAACATTCTGAAAATTGCCACAAGTGCGTCGTGCGGCGCGGTAGTGTAATTTTAGCGCTAAAAATTTTCCTTTCACTCCCCAGCGCACTGTTCAACCCAAAAAGTTATCACAGTGGCTCGTTTTCTATAATTCTCAAACATATGAGCCTACCTCGGCACCACGAAACCTTAAATTCCTTAGCGAAATTTTCCGGGGCCTTACATTTTGGGGGCCTAAGGCCATTGCCTTAGTGGCCTTAGGCTCCAGCCGACTCTGATACAATTAGAATATACCAATAAAACTTAAAGTAATTAAGTTCTATAAAGTAGTGGATAGATCGACTATATTGTTTGGGTAGAGTGTTGGCTAGTCAAGATCTCTCATGTTCAGAAGATGAAAGAAGCCGAAATGAGGACGTTGAGATGGATGTGCGGGCATACCAGATTAGATAAGATTAGAAATGAAAATATTCAAGAAAAAGTGAGAATGGCCCTTGTGAAGGATAAGATGCGGGAGGCGAGGCTGAAATGGTTCGGACATGTGAAGAGAAGCGCAACCCTAGTTAGGAGGTGTGAAAGGTTGACTTTGGTGGGTAGGAGGAGAGGTAGAGGTTGGCCTAAGAAGTATTGAGGAGATTTGATTTGTCACGACCCGAAATTCCCACCCTCGGGACCGTGATGGCGTCTAACATTTAACTTGCTAGGCAAGCTAACGTTAAAAATAGTTTTTAGCCATTTTTAACAATTCAAATTAAATAATGACTCAGAAACTGAAATAGAGTGAGAAAACCATAATAACAGCGATGTCTAGAGTAATAAAAATAATGGTCTGAATGAAAATATGACTGTCTAAAATGAAATAAACAACTAGAAAAAGGTAGAAGGGGACTTCAGAGCTGCAAACGTCGTGCAGCTATATCTCAAGTCTCCGTCAAGCAATTGATCCAAGCAATCTACTGACCACCACTAGTACCGACTCCAAAATCTGCACAAGAAGTGCAGAGTGCAGTATGAGTACAACCGACCCCATGTACTCTGTAAGTGCCAAGCCTAACCTCGACGAAGTAGTGACGAGGCTAAGGCGGGTCACTTACAATAACTTGTACGCAATATAATAATAATAACATGAAAACAAACACAGGAATAGTAAGGCAGTCAACTGATGAAAATAAACTCAATCCTCGAAATCAGTAAAATCAGAAGCATCAGTCCTCAGATTCTCGTATGAAAAATACTGACAACTACCACAATGCAACAATGAATACAAAACACACAATTCGTTGCGACGCGCAACCCGATCCCACCATATAATCAGAATCAATATCATAATCCTCTCTTATTTAACCATATCAAAATCACATATAAAATCCGTTGCGGAGTGCAACCAGATCTCACCATATCAAAATCAGTCCTTCCTTATTCAATCCATTGCGGTGTGCAATCCGATCCATAAACAAAAATCAATAAATGTAATCAATTCAACAACTCAATTCACAAGAATCTCTACGATTAAAGAATTACGAAAGCAAAGCTATAAAGGAACCTCGTACCAAATCAAGGAATGATACAATTAATACAAAGCAACAAGAAAAGCCAAATATATGATAGTTAAAGTGTAGCATCCCGAAAAAATTTCGAAGTACTTAAGCACTATTAAGAAGTTGATGTGCGCTAATTATATTATTTTGTGCGCAAACGAGGACTATTAATATGATGGATATTAATTGTATATGATAATAAGTGTACGAGAGATATTATAAGTGATGTGTGGTCTAAGGATAGCCATAAGCCCAAGTCAAGTTAGAAATTACTTGATAGACTAAAGTTCCAAATGAGTACGCACAAGACCAAACTTTCTACGAGAATATCTACATATAAATAAAGATTTATATGATGTTAAACCTATAAAATTAAATATCATCAAGTCTAGTTCTAACTCTTCAAACCGTTTGTCATTTGGACATTCCTACAAGAAGTTATGACTAAATTACCAAAGGCTGGTGGAGGAGTCTGCGGATGCGAAGCATCCGAGGCCACGTCCGAAAGAAAGGCTGGCAGTGAAGTGCTGCCATAGCGTCCAGGTCCACATCCGATATTTAGAGAGGAGTGAAGTGGGGATGCGAAGCATCCAGGGCCGCATACGAAACCCAGAAATCTGGGCCTATAAATACAAGGTCGAGGGAGGAGAGTATTTTGAGTATTTGGGGGTTAGGGTTCTTGAGGTGAAGGGGCGATTTTGAGCTCAAATCAAGTCCAACCAGCTAGAGTAAGTTGTTAATGATGTTTTGGGTTGATTCTTACTCAATATACATGAGTTCTAACATCATTTTTGCATCCAAATGCTAGATTTCATCATAAAATCCTCAAGAACACAAAAATCATCAAAGTTGTGATTTTTCAAGACTGATCTACTAAAGGTAATTCCAATACTTCAAAATCGTTTATTATGAGTAGTTAGAAGTATTTGAAGCATTTGTTACAAGTTTTAATAGTTGAACTATTGGATTATAAAACTCTAGTTCATGGAATGAATAGTACTTTTGATAAAATAAGAGAGAAAGATGAATGGTAATCTTGGCGATGAAATTTATGAATATAATGAACCTATGGAACTATTTGTTAGCAAAATATGGAAGTGATCAACTAAGTAATCACCCAAATTGTATATTTTGTAAGTGTTGATTATGGAAGACGATGAATAGTAATTTGGTGGAAATGGACAATTGATTTAGTATCATTAATGACTTCAAATGGGTATTAAAACATAAGAATGAAGTTGAATGGTCTATCATGTAAAACTATTTGGCGAGTTTAGTTGTTGGAGGCTTGTAGCCAACTTATAAGCCATATATGGATGTTGATAAATATCTTAGGTCATATTCTGATGTAATTAGGATATCTAATTGTAGATATCGACTTGTTGGTGATGTTGAGCGTTTTAATCAACATTGGAATGATGGAGGAGGATTGAAAGCTTGTGAATGTTAATAAAGCGAAAGCGAGGTAAGTTGATTAAAACTTACTCTTCTTGAGGGACTTTCTCTAAAAGAATGTTTCAAGTTAATACTTAAGTTATTTGCAAATGTGCTTTCGTGCTTGTGGGGACAAACAAGTACGGATGTCTCCATGTACTAGAATATTATGTTGCATATGTAGTGTCATGCCATTTTATAAAATCTTATTTTAAACCTTGTTGGCAGAATGGCACTCAAGGTAAATGTTATGAGTTTTTATCAAAACTTACGTATTGACAAGAGTATACATATTTGAGTGCTAAAGATAAATTTTCGTGGAAAGTATTTCTTTTGGAAATTGACGAACAGAATAGCACATGTGGTATCTTTTAAAGATTGATGTTAAATTGCTAAAGGCTTTAGCATGTAAAAGGTTATTTATTTAACTTTTGTTCAAATGATTTAGATTTTCTATAAATGCTATGAGTTGATAAAAATAGATCATTTGAAGCTACTATGCTATGAATCTATTTTTGAAGTATAAAATATTTTGGGAGTTACTTGTGTTCACCGAGATTGGCTTCAGATATATCGTGTTCGTTGTCATGAAACTACACGTGCCGGTGTAGGCGTAGATGGCCACTTTGTGGTATAGACTACGGCAGAGTGCTCTCCCTCGAGAGAGTACTATTTTGTGCTATTATTAGCATGACTGAGTCGATTCGTACGGTACTACGATGAGACGACCTGAGCAAGTGGGGTATATGATACTTGCCGCTAGGTACATAACCTAGTTGACCTTCTTATGTCGGTGATAGTATAGTACTCCCAGTGAAAGGTAAAGATAATTTTCTTATGTTTAGGCCTAAGGAGCCGAAAGCGATTTCGATGACTTAAAGCAAATGGAATGATTTTGTATGATTTTATCCAAAATCTTGGATTGATATAAATATTTTAAAAGTTTATATTGTGGGTTATCTTTGATTTGGTTGTTATTTAAAATAACAAGGGTCATGAATTGATAAAATTTCTTATAGTTTCTATCAAATATTGGTGCATTATTTTTTTATAAAGTTTTTCCCAAGAACTTGAGTTAGAGAGAGTCTATGACACTTATTGAGTATCGTTGTGGTATACTCAGCCCTTAGAGGGCCCCCTCCAGGGTCCTGCTTACTTTACATATTTCATGATGATGTATGATACGTGGATGCGGTCAGGCTAGGATGACTCTCTTTCCGAGGTATTATGAAGCACCACTTTTGTTTCGTGATAGCTATCATGTTGTCACGACCCGAAATTCCCTCCTTCGGAACGTGATGATGCCTAACATTTCGCTTGATAGGCAAGCAAATGTTAGAATAATATTAATCAATTTTTAAACAATCTTTAAATTATTAATAATCCAGAAAACAAAAGCAGAAGCAAAGTTTGAAATATAGTGAAATAATCTATAAAAATAGCGGTGTGTAAATACCATCCCAGAATTGGTGTTACAAATGCACAAGCTTCTAGAATAAATACAAATAAAGGTTTGAATAAAATAAAGCTGTCTGGAAATAAGCACACAGTTAAAGTAAAATAGACGGAGACTTCAGAACTGCGAACGCCATACAGTTATACCTCAAGTCTCCTCTGGTAGCTGAAATCCGAGCAAGTCTATGGTACGCCGCTGGGACCAACTCCAAAATTTGTACAAGAAGTGCAAAGTGTAGTATCAGCACAAGAAGTGCACCTGGTAAGTGCTAAGCCTAACCTCGACGAAGTAGTGACGAGGCTAAGGCGGTTCACTTACATTAACCTGTACGCAATATTAATAACAACAACAAATAATAAAAATAAATCAGGTAACTCATTTATAATAATTGAAGCCAACTCAGCAGTCATAATCCATTATTATTTCAACCAATTCTGTTGCAGCGTGCAACCCGCTCTCATAATATATTCACATTCAATTCTGTTGCAACGTGCAACCCGCTCTCCCAATATATTCTTTTTAATCAAGTCTGTCATATACTTATTTCAATCAAGTATATATATAGACTTTTAAATAAGTTTGTTGCGGCATGCAATCCGATCCCCCAATATTGACTTTTAATAAGTCTATCGCGGCGTGCAATCCGATCCCCCAATATATACATATACTTTCATTTCCATTGCGGCGTGCAACCCGTTCCCTTAATATAATTTTAAACAACTCATAAATGTAATAAAACCTACTCCAATAAATACCACGTCCAATGAGAACTATTAAACATCAAGGCACACAATAATTATAATTTATTTATGAACAAACAATGGAAATAACAATTTATTTTGCAAATCAGAGAGAAAATAGACAGCTTAATATTTAATATGCTAAATGTCAAGTAGCAATTAGTGCACATAATTCAAATAAGCATGTAGCAATTATTACAGGAATTTAAGAATTAATATTTGGCAAAGAATATGAGAGAAACAGTTATTATAACAATTAATTTATGGTTTAAAACAATTTATGGTTTTTCAAGTAAGCAGGCAAACAATAAATTTCAAGACGTATAGACACTCGTCACCTCGCCTATATATCGTTCACATGCATTTCACATAACAAATAATTTAAGGGTTCTATTCCCTCAAGTCAAGGTTAACCACGACACTTACCTCGCTTTGCAAATTCCAATCCATTATTCAACCATAGCTTTTCCTTTTAAATTTATCTCCGAAAGTTTCAAATCTATTCACAAACAATTCGATATATTCAATACTAATCATAGGAATTAATTCCATATGAATTTACTAATTTTCTGGATAAAAATCCGAAATTAATTTAAATATTTGACAGTGGGACCCACATCTCAAATCCCGAAAAAACTCACGAAATCCGAACACCCGTTCCGATACGAGTTCAACCATACAAATATTATCCAATTCTAATATCAAATGGACCTTCAAATCTAAATTTTTTGTTTTTAAAATTTTTTAGAAAATCTGATTTTTCGTCCATAAATTTACGGATTCATGATATAAACGAGTATGGAATCATGAAATATAATCAATATAGGATAAGGAACACTTACCCCAATGTTTCCCGTGAAAATCGCCCAAAGATTTGCCTTACCGAGCTCAAAACGACCAAAATGTGAAAATAATTTCTGATTCTTCGATACATACACTGCCCAGGCATTTCCGCACATGCGGTGCCTGGGCTCGCACCTGCGAGTTCGCATTTGCGAGAAACTCTCGCATCTGCTGAAAAGGGGCTGCCAGCATAAGTCCGCATCTGCGTGATTTGGTGTGCATCTGCGGACACGCTTCTGCGAACGTGCGGGTGCGTGCAGATTTTCGCACCTGCAGACTTTTGCCCAGCCACGCTTGGGCACATCTGCGATCAAAGGCTCGCTTCTGCGAGCTCGCACCTGCGGTCAATAATCCACAGGTGCGATTATAACAGATTGCACAAATATAGATTTTTGCTTAAGTCCATTTCTTGATCCGATTTCAATCTGTATCACTCTCGGGGTACTCGGAACCCCGTACGAATATACCAACAAGTCCAATAACATAATACGAACTTACTCGGGGTCTCATATCACGTCAAACAACGCTGAAATTACAATTCGCACTCCGATTCAAACTTTGAGTTTTAAACTTTTTAATTTACAAATCTCGTGCCAAAACATATTAAATGAATCCGGAATGAATTCAAATTTGGCACACAAGTCATAAATGACACAACGGAGCTGTTCAAATTTCCAGAATCGGATTCCGGCTCCGATATCAAAAAGTCAACCCCATAGTCAAACTTGAAAATATTTAGCCTTTAAATTGCTAGTTCCGTTAAATGGTCATAACTTGAGCTAGGGACCTCCAAATTAAATTTCGGGCATACGTCCAAGTCCCAAATCATAATACGGAGCTACCAGAACTGTCAAAACACTGATCTGTATCTATTTGCTAAAAATGTTGACCAAAGTCAAAACTCACTTGAGTTTTAAAGCTCTATTTCACATTTTAATCCATTTTTCACATGAAAACTTTCCAGAAAACTTTTCAAACTACGCACGCAAGTCGAAGAATGATAAATGGTGCTTTTCGAGGTTTTAGAATACATAATTACTTATTAAATTTAAAAATAACATTTTGGGTCATCACACATGTTCTTCCTTATTTTATTTTGTTGGAATTACTCCAACTGTTGGTTCTATTCTTTGGTATAGAGGCTCCATATATAGTTGTGAAATGTTGTAGTAACGGGGTTGTACACGACATATATGAAAGTATATTTATTTTACTTAGTATCATTATTATTATCACGAAAAGCATCATGTGTGATTTTGAATTGGAAAATATTTTATCATTTAACTTGAAAATGTATATGATTTTCAAGGAGCTTCCGTAGTTAAATTAGTTTTCATGCATATGATTTGGGTGCATCACATGGTTTGGATCGCTCAGGTTGGGTAGTGTGCCGGGTGCCGGTCACGTGGTTTTGGGTCGTGACATAAAGTGTACAAGTAAGACAATTTAGGCATGTAACAATTAATCATGGAAGCATGAAAGAAACGAACATTTCTATACGAGAGTAATAAGTGACAAGTAGCAAGTAAAGGCATAAGAAGCAATTAAAGCATGTAACAATTAAGACATGGAATATAATAATTAATGAAATATGGAAAAATATGGGAACAATTATTTTGACGATGTATATACACTAGTCACCTCGCATATACGCCGCTACACATGTAATTCACATAACATATAGTCAAGGGTTCCTAATTACCTCAAGTTAAGGTTAGACCCAATATTTACCTCGCTCCGCAAGCAAATCAAAGCTCAACCGGGGTCTTTCCTCTAAAATTCGCCTCTGAACTAACCGAATCTAACCAAAATCGACTTAATATCAACAAACAATGCGAGGAAAATCAATCGCAATACATAAAGCTAAGATCTTTACACTTTTCCCAAAAGGTCAACAAAAGTCAACCCTAGCCCACTTGGTCAAAACCCGAGATTCGGATCAAAACCCAATTACCCATTCACCCCCGATCCCTATTATGCAATTAATTTTGAAATACAACCTCAATTTGAGGTCTAAACCTCAATTTTACAAAAACCCCCAATTCTTCCCAAATTCCTAATTTTCTACCATTAAAGAGCATAGATTAAGGTTAGAAATCAATGGGTGCTGATGGAAATGGAAGAAAATGAACTGAAGTATGCTAACCTATGAAATGGTGATAAAACTTCTCTTCAAAATCGTCTCTAGGCCGAGCTCTAATGAGAAGATGGTGAAAAATGAGAAAACTCTCGTATTTGGGACATTTTAAATCACTGGCGTCAGGTCTTCATCGCGTTCGCGAAGGACTTGATGTGATCGCGAAGGACTGCGGCCCAAATGATCTTTGCATTCACGAGATGTTCTTCATGTTCGCGATGGCTCTTCCCCCCTGGCTGTCGCGTTCGCGACCCAATGATCATGTTCGCGTAGAACATTAGCCCACCTCTCCCTAGAATCCAACAATGCTTCGCGTTCGTGGAGGAACAGACGCGTTCGCGAAGAGAAACTCCACCCCAGCCCTAATTTCCCCTCTGCGATCGCCATAGTAGATTCTCTATCGCGTAGCACAATTTCTCAGGCACCAGATATCAGCAAAAACCAGCATTCTTCTAAGTTCAAAATCATCCGTAACCTATCCAAAACTCACCCGAGCCCCTCGGGCTCTAAACAAAATATGGACACAAGTGTAATACTATCATACGAACTTGCTCGCGCAATCAAAACACCAAAATAATACCTAGAACTACGAATCAGACACTAAAACGAATGAAAATTTTAAAGAAACTCAAGAACATGAAAATTTTCAACCAGACGTCTGAATCACGTCAAATCAACTCCGTTTTACACCAAACGTTGCAGACAAGTCATAAATACTGAAACAAGGCTATACCAAGTTCCGTAACCGCAATCCAAATTCAGTAGCTACAAAGTCAACCTACGGTCAAACTTAGAAATTCTTTAAGCCTTTAAATTGCTAGTTTTCAACAAATCGCGTCAAATCAAGTTAGGGACTTTAAACTTCGATTTCGGGCATACGTCCAAGTCCCAAATCACGATACGGACCCAAAGGGACCGTCAAAATACTGATTCGGGTCCGTTTACATAAAATGTTGACCATAGTCAACTCAAATGAGTTTTAAGGCAAAATTTCACATTTTTATCAATTTTTCATATAAATGTTTATTGAAAGAAGACACGAACTGTGAACGCAAATTGAGGAAGGCTAAACAGAGCTACTTGAGGTCTCAAAACACAGAAAATAAGGGTAAACCTATAAATGACCTATCGGGTCATCACATGATGAGGCAGGCATGTCACAACTTCTGCTTACCGAGGACATGACCCTTGATATGAGGTGTAGAGGTCAAGGATTACAATAGAGGGTTATTATGTAGTCGAGTGATTCTCCTTTTTGTCCCCTTACCGGTAGTATTAGTGTTAGTATGGTATAATTTGATTCTTAATTAGACTCTTTTTACTACTTATTGTTTGACTGTAATATTTTGCTTCGATTTTCATAATATCTTCATGTTGTGGTTATGGTTTGTTGCCACCAGGGGTAGATATATGGTGGACGAAGCAGTGTCTCGCGACACCGCTTCGTCGAAAACTTTTATTAAGCATATGTGATTATATTGTATCGAAACAAAAAATATAAAATGACACCACTTGACATATATGAGAAAGCACAGGAGCAAAATATATTATTGATATTGGTTACTCAATATAACACAAGTGGTCCTATTTATAGTTAGAGTCTACAAAGTACATATTACTTCCATTCCAATGTGGGACTACATATAACTAGCACTCCCCCTCAAGCCGGTGCATACACATCATATGTACCAAGCTTGTTACACATGTAACTAATAAAAGAACCAGTAAGAGACTTAATTAAAATATCTGCTAGTTGATCATTCGACTTTACAAACTTTATAACAATATCTCCTGAAAGTATTTTTCTTTGACAAAGTGAAAGTCGATCTCAATGTGTTTAGTCCTCTCATGGAACACCGGATTTGACGCAATATGAAGAGCAGCTTGGTTATCACACACCAGTTCCATCTTGCTGATTTCTCCGAACTTTAACTCCTCGAGAAACTGCTTGACCCAAATTAACTCACACGTTGCCATAGCCATGGCCCGATATTCGGCTTCGGCGCTAGATCGAGAAACTACATTCTATTTCTTGCTCTTCCACGAGACCAAATTACCTCCTACTAGAATACAATATCCAGACATAGAACGTCTATTAGAAGGTGATCCTGCCTAATCAGCATATGTCTACCCAACAATCTGATCGTGGCCTAGATCCTCGAATAGTAATCCTTTGCATGGATCTGACTTTATATACCGAAGAATGCGAACAACTGCATCCCAGTGACTATCACATGGAGAATCCATAAACTGACTTACAACACTCACCGGAAAAGAAATGTCAGGTCTAGTCACTGTGAGGTAATTCAATTTGCCAACCAACCTCCTATATCTCGTAGGGTCTCTAAGAGGCTCCCCCTGTCCAGGCAGAAGCTTAGCATTCGGATCCATAGGAGAGTCAATAGGTCTGCAACCCATCATTCCAGTCTCCTCAAGAATGTCTAAGGCATACTTCCGCTGTGAAATAACAATACCTGAGCTAGACTGAGCGACCTCAATACCTAGAAAATACTTCAATCTGCCCAGATCCTTAGTCTGGAAGTGCTGAAAGAGANTAAATGCCAGGTCTAGTCACTATGAGGTAATTTAATTTGCCAACCAACCTCTTATATCTCGTAGGGTCTCTAAGAGGCTCCCCTTGTCCAGGCAGAAGCTTAGAATTCGGATCTATAAGAAAGTCAATAGGTCTGCAACCCATCATTCCAGTCTCCTTAAGAATGTCTAAGCCTCTAAGGCATACTTCCGCTGTGAAATAACAATACCTGAGCTAGGCTGAGCGACCTCAATACCTAGAAAATACTTCAATCTGCCCAAATCATTAGTCTGGAAGTGCTAAAAGAGATACTGCTTCAGATTAGTAATACCATCCTGATCATTGCTAGTAATAACAATATCATCAACATACACCACTAGATAAATACACAGATTAGGAGCAGAATACCGATAAAACACAGAGTGATCAGCTTCACTACGAGTCATGCCGAATTCCTGAATAATTATGCTGAACTTACCAAACCAAGCTCAAGGGGACTGTTTCAAACCATATAGTGACTTGCGCAATCTGCACACACAACCATAAACTCCCCCTGAGCAACAAAACCAGGTGGTTGCTCTATATAAACTTTCTTCTCAAGATCACCGTGGAGAAACGCATTATTAATGTCTAACTGATAAAGAGGCCAATGACATACAACAACCATGGACAAAAAGAGACGAACAGATGCTACTTTAGCCATGAGAGAGAAAATATCACTATAATCAAGCCAAAAGATCTTAGTACATTTTTTTGCAACAACACGAGCCTTAAGCCGATCAACCTGGCCATACGGACCGACTTTGACTGCATAAACCCAACAACAACCAACAGTAGACCTACCTGCAGGAAGAGGAACAAGATCCCAAGTGTCACTCGCATGTAAAGCAGACATCTCGTCAATCATAGCATGTCGCCATCCTGGATGAGATAGTGCCTCCCCTGTAGACTTAGGGATAGAAACAATGGACAAAGAAGATACAAAAGCATAATGAGATGATGACAGATGATGATAACTTAAACCGACATAGAGGGGATTAGGATTAAGTATGGCTCGTACACCTTTGTGGAGTGAAATTGGTTGACTAAAAGGAGACAATTTCGCAGTAGGTCCAGAATCTGATGCGGGACGTGAATCACCTGGGCCTGATGATGGATGTGGACGACGATGATAAGTCAAGAGTGATGGAGCTACAGAAGGTTGAACTGGATTATGTGGAGGAACTGGAGCTATAGGTGGTGGAGCTACAACTAGAGTTATAGGTGATGGAACTGGAGCTGTAGGTGGTGGAGCTAAAACTGGAGTTGTAGGTGGTGGAGCTGGAGATGTAGAGGAAGAAGAATGGGAGATAGTGACTGAATCTCCAAAAGATGAAACTGGTAGTACCTCAAAAATATCTAAGTGATTACTTGGACCTGTGAAGTATGATTGTGTTTCAAAAAAGGTAACTTCAGCGGACATAAGGTACCGCTAGAGGTCAGGAGAGTAGCATCGATACCCCTTTTGTGTTCTTGAGTAACCCAGAAATACGCACTTAAGAGTACGAGGAGCTAACTCATTTGCTCCTGGAGTAAGGTTATGGACAAAACAAGTGCTTCCAAAGATACGTGGTGGAAGAGAGAACATAGGTAAGTTGAGGAACATGACAGGGAATGGAACTTGGTTCTGGATAGCTGAACATGGCATACGATTAATAAGATAACAAGATGTAAGAACTGCATCCCCCCAAAAACGCAACGAAGCATGAGATTATATGAGTAGGGTTCGAGCAATTTCAATAAGATGTTTATTCTTTCTTTCAGCTACCCCATTTTGTTGAGATGTGTACGGATAAGATATTTGATGAATAATCCCATGAGATTTCATAAATTACTGAAATGGGAAATACAAATACTCTCGGGCATTATCACTATGAAATGTGCGAATAGAAATCCCAAATTGATTTTGAATTTCAGCGTGGAAGGTCTGGAAAATAGAAAACATCTCAGATTGATTTTTTATCAAAAATTTCCAAGTGCACCTGGAATAATCATCAATGAAACTGACAAAGTAGAGGAATCCTAAGGCGGAACTGACCCGACTAGGACCCCAAACATCTTAATGGACTAAAGTAAAGTGTGACTATGCTTGATTATCAAGACACCGAGGGAAATGGGAGCGAGTATGCTTACCGAGCAGACATGACTCACACTCTAGAGCTGGCAAGTGAGATAAACCAGATACCATTTTTTGAAGTTTTGACAAACTGGGATGTCCTAACCATTTATGTAATAAATCTGGTGAATCAGTAACAGGACAAGTTGTTGAAGGAAGACAAGATAAGAGTCCATGTGATTTAGCAATGATAAGGTAATAAAGTTCGTTTGATTCACGCCCGGTACCAATGATCCGCCCCATATTGTGTTCCTATATAAAACATGATCATCAAGAAATAAAACAGTGCATTTAAGTGATTTGGCTAAGCGACTAACATCTCTGAGATTATAATCTATGTAGCTCTATACAAAAGTCTGAAGATAATAAAGAAAGTCTCTAAGCGAGGGAGTGGAAGGGGACTCCGAAGATCTGCGGACGCAAGCAGAAGTACCTTGAAGTCTCCTAGAATCAGCAGCACGCACTAACCCCAAGGCCGATAGCTCATACCTGGATCTGCACATGAAAAACATGTGCAGGAAAGGGCATGAGTACACCCCAATGGTACCCAGTAAGTGCCAAGCCTAACCTCAGTCGAGTAGTGACGAGGTCGGGTCAAGGCCCTACCGGAGTAAATATAATAAATTAAACAGTAAAATATATAAGTAAAGTTTACGGTAACACAGTTAAATAAATTCTCAAAAATATAACAGTTAAGGGAGCTCTCGGCTCAGAACAAGGTAGACACAATGGGAAATCTCCCGGGATACCGTCCCGTCATTCCGAATGAATATGGAGTACAGGGGGATCTCTCGGAATACGTCCATAGTCCCAAAGTAAATATGCAGTACTAGGGGATCTCCCGGAATACATCCGTAGTCCCAAAGTAAATATGCAGTGCTGGGAGATCTCCCAAAATACGCCCGTAGTCCCAAAATAAATATGCAAGACAAGGGGATCTCCCGGAATACATCCGTAGTACCAATTTAAATATGCAACGCAAGATGAAATGGCAGGTATGGCATCGAGTTATACAGTTTATACTGAACACAGATAAGGAAAATAGGGACTTAACTAAGCATGGCACACAAAATATCAACAGGCAGTTAAAACATGTAATCATGCTTCTCTAGTCTAAGTTTAACAATTAAACGTATTATTGCAATTTAATAAGAAAAAACAGTTTATGATTTAGAAAGGAAAAATGGGATTTTTGAAATAATAGCCCGTGTACGTACTCGTCACCTCACATACACGGCGCCCACACATCAATTAATATCAAACATCCTAAGGGGAAAGTCCCCAACACAAGGTTAGGCAAGCTACTTACCTCGAACCGCTCCAATCAACTCGATATCACGTTCTTGCCACGAGTATCCGACTCCAAATGGCCCGAATCTATTCAAATTAATTGTATAATATAAATATAACTACAAGTAACAATTTTAACTAATTAATTCGAAGCTAAAGCGTGAAATTAGGAAAAATGCCCAAAACGTCTCCCCGGGCCCACGTCTCGGAATCGGGTAAAAATTATAAATTTTGAACACCCATTCACTCACGAGTCTAACCATATCAAATTTACTAAATTACGACACCAAATGGTCCTCCAAATCCACAAATCAAACTTCCAAATTCCTAGCCTCCAACTTCCAATTTCCACCTTAAATATACACTAACTAGGTGGAAATATATATGGCAAAGCAAGATTATTGATCAAAAATAAACACAAGGGATTTACCTCAAGAAATGCCTTAAAAATGCTCTCAAACATCGCCCTAAACCGAGTTTGCAAAGTCAAAAATGACAAAAATCGTGAAGCCCTTCGGTTTTAACCACTACCCAGGTATTTCCGCACCTGCGAAACCTGGGCTCACACCTGCGGGTGCTATTGTGTAGAAAAAGTGCACATCTGTGCAATTCACTTGCCCACTCTGCCTTCGCACCTGTGACAAAAGGGCCGCACATATGCGTGCGCGCCTGCGGAAATCCCCTCCGCTTCTGCGTAACTTGCGCACTTGCGAATCGTCTTGCGCATTTGCGGGCATCGCAGATGCGGCCTTTTCCCACGCACCTGTGACCCCTGACCAATCCACCCAACTCCGCTTATGCACCAATTTTCTCGCACCTGCGGGCTCGCACCTGCGGGCAAACTTGCGCAGGTGCGATTACAGCAGAACCAGCAAAAACACCAGATTTTTCCTAAGTCCAAATTCATTCCGTTAAGCATCCGAAACACACCCGAGGCCCCTGGGACCTCAACCAAACCTACCAACCAATCTTATAACACCATACGAACTTAGTCGAGCCTTCAAACCACATCGAACAACACCAAAGTCATGAATTAAGCACGGATTCAAGCCTAAGAATTAAAACATTTCCAAATTCTACAAACGACGTCGAACCACATCAAATCTAGTCCGAATGACCTCAAATTTTATACACAGGTCACAAATGACACTACAAACCTACAGCCGCCTTCGGAATTCCATTCCGAGCTCGATATCAAAATTTTCACTAATCGCCGAAAAACTAACTTTTGCCAATTCAAACCTAAATCTACTACGGATCTCCAAAACGCATTTCGGACGCGCTCCTAACCCCAAAATCACTCAACGGAGCTAACAGAGTCGACAAAATTCCATTTTGGATCCATCTTTACACAGTTCCGACTACGATCCAAATTCTAAGACTTAAGCTCTCATTTAGGGACTAAGTGTCCCAAAAACACTCCGAAACTCAAAAACAATCATCCCGGCAAGTTACAATAGCAGAAATAAATATGGGGAAAGCATTTAATATGGGTTCGGGGCTCTAACTCTCAAAACGACCGGCCGGGTCGTTACAGGAGAATGAAGAACTCAATAACCAACTTCCACCACATCAAGTAGAAGAGCAGTTTGATGAGGTGGCATCACGACGTGATAGAACACTCTGTAATTATGCAAGGCCAGATCATTTTGAACGAGAATCAAGTGTGAGGAGACCACCAACTGCAGCAAACAACTTTGAAATCCGCACAGGCTTGATTCAAACCATTCAACAGTCATGTCAGTGTGTTGGTGATGCAAGTGAAGATCCTCACACCCATCTAACTGATTTTCTTGAATTAGTCAAAACTTGCAGGTACAATTGAGTTACAACAGATGCTATCAGGTTGTGGCTTTTTCCTTTTTCATTAAAAGGTGAAGCCAAAATATGGTTGTGAAGCCTGCCTAGAGGTTCCATTACAACATGGGACCAATTGACCCAAAAAAAATTTAATAAATATTTTTCACCTGCAAAAATAATTAAATGAAGCAAGAAATCAATAATTTTATGCAGACAGATACTGAATCTGTATACCATGCATGGGAAAGATTAGCAGCAATGTTAAGAAAATGCCCACATCATGGTATCCAAGACCTTGACATTTTATATATTTTCTATCACGGTCTTAAACCCTCTGCTAGGAATGTAATTGATGCAGCATCAGGAGGATCAATAATGGGAAAAACTACTACAAAAGCAATGCAATTGCTTAATGAAATTTCGGAAAATGTTGTTCAATGACCTTCAGACAGAATGATTATAAAAAAAATAGCTGGAGTAAATCAAGTTGAAGCTTTGAATTCATTGACACAACAAATTGCGACCTTAACACAAAAAATGGAGGCTTTTTAGGTAGGTACTCACTCATCATCCCAACTTGAGAATTGTGATGTTTGTCAAGGTAATCATCTAAATCATGAATACCAAGCTTCAACATAAAATGAGGAACATGTAAATGTGATAGGTTATAGAAATAATTACTCATTCGGTAGTCCCATGGCACCAAAACATCTAGGATTTCAATAGAGTAATCCTAATGGTGCTGAAAATCCTCAAAGATTATTTAATCAAAAGCAACAGGTACAGGGACCACCTGGTTTTCAAAATCAAAATAGAGGGCAACAAAATTTTCAACAATATCAGCAGCAGGCTCAAAGAGCTCATCAACAAAGCCTTGAAGACCTGATGTACAAATTCATTAAGGCTACTAACGAGAAGGTTGAAAGTCAACATTCAGCTATCAAGAATTTAGAAATTCAGGTAAGCCAATTAGCAACCCTCATGTCTGGACAAATTCAAGGTGCTCTACCAAGTAACACAGAGAAAACCCCAAAAGAACACCTCAAAGCCATCTCTCTACGATCAGGTAAATCTCTTGATGATCTATATGCAGATAGAGAAATAAAGCCACAAGAAGTGGAAAAGGTAAATGAAGGTGAGAATAAAATGGAATCTAAGTTTCCAAAAGAACAAAAGAATAAAGGGAAAAATGTACAAGAAAATTAATTGATAACAAATCCTCACTCTATACCTCTCCCTTTTCTCCAAAAGATGAACAGAGAAAAGCTTGACAAACAGTTTTCAAAAATTCTAGATATTTTGAAGCAACTTTACATTAACATACCTTTCACAGATGCTTTGACACAAATGCCTTCATATGCTTAATTTCTTAAAGAAATTTTGTCAAGTAAAAACAAATTGGAAGAAGTTTCAGTGGCTAAGCTTACAGAAAATGTAGTGCTATAATTCAAAATAAGCTCCGACAAAAATTGGGTGATCCGGGAAGTTTTATAATTCCTTGTACTGTGGGAGGTGCTCATTTTGAAAAGACGTTATGTGATTCAGGTGCTTCAATAAATCTAATGCCTTTTTCAATTTTCAGGAAATTAGAACTTTGTGAAATGAAAGATACTGGTGTGTCTCTTCAATTAGCTGATCAAAGTACTAAGAGACCAAAAGGAATTATTGAAAATATCCTTGTTAGAGTTGACAAATTTGTATTCCCAGTAGATTTTATAGTGCTTAAAATGGAAGAAAATACTGAGGTACCATTAATTTTAGGTAAACCATTTCTCGCAACAGGGAGAACAATTATTGATGTTCATCAAGGACAATTAATATTGCGAGTTGATGAGGAAAGAGTGATTTTTGACATGCAGAAAATGATAAAATTTCCCGGGGATGAGTCATCATCATCTTGTTTTCAAATTGACTTATTAGATAATCTTGTAGACGAATACAAAGATAATCAGTTAATTAGTGATTCATTGGAGAGATGTTTGGCTAGGTCAGATACCATAAGTGATGATAACCCCATAATTAGAGAAGAAGCTGAAATACTGGAAAAAGAGTCAGAAAATGAGAAAGTCTCACAAGAAGGAGTTCAATTAAAAATTAAACTCAAAGATCTTCCTTCTCATTTAAAAAATGTGTTTCTTGAACCTGAATTATTTTCAGTAATTATTTCATCTTCTTTCACTATAGAACAGGAAAGCAAACTGATTGAAGTCCTGAGAAAACACAAAAGAGCCTTAGGGTGGACTATAGCCGACATCAAAGGAATCATTCCAGCTATTTGTATGCACAAGATTCTTATGGAGAATGAGTATAAGCCTATAGTCCAACCCCAAAAGAGACCGAACCCATCAATGCAGGAAGTCGTCAAGAAAGAAGTGGTTAAACTTCTGGCAGCAGGTATCATTTATCCAATATTTGACAGTTCTTGGGTAAGTCCTGTACAGGTAGTACCAAAGAAAGGAGGTATGACAGTAATAAAAAATAAAAATAATGAACTCATACCTACTAGAACAGTTACGGGATGGAGAGTTTATATTAATTACAGACGACTTAATGAAGCCACAAGAAAAGACCATTTTTCTTTGCCTTTTATTGACCAAATGCTTGAAAGAGTTGCAGGCCATGATTTTTACTGTTTTCTTGACGGATATTCTGGGTATAATCAGATACCAATTGCTCCAGAAGATCATGAGAAAACCACATTCACATGCCCCCAAGGTACATATGCTTATCAAAGAATGTCGTTTGGACTATGCAATGCTCCTGCTACATTTCAGCGTTGCATGTCGGTAATTTTCTCAGACATGACTGAAAAGTTTCTTGAAATCTTTATGGATGATTTCACACTTTTTGGTAAAACATTTGAAGATTGTCTATATCATTTTACTTTGGTGCTTAAAAGATGTGAAGAGACAAATTTGGTTCTTAATTGGGAAAAATGTTACTTCATGGTAACAGAGGGAATTATTTTAGGACATAAAATTTCTGCTTAAGGGATAGAAGTTGATAAGGCTAAAATTGATCTTGTAGCAGGATTACCCCCTCTTACCACTGTTAAAGGCATTAGAAGTTTCTTAGGGCATGCCGGTTTTTATAGAAGGTTTATAAAAGATTTTTCAAAAATTTCAAAACCTTTAACTAACCTACTAATGAAAGATGTGAAGTTTGAATTTTCAGATAATTGCAGGAAAGTATTTGAGATTCTCAAGAAATAATTGACTAATGCTCCAACTGTTGTTTCTCTTTATTGGAGCGAACCATTTGAAACAATGTGTGATGCAAGTGATATAGCAGTTGGAGCGATACTGGGACAAAAGAGAGACAAGATTTTCAGGCCTATTTACTATGCCAGCAGAACACTTAATGAATCTCAAAAGAATTATGCTACAACTGAGAAGGAACTACTAGCAGTAGTATTTGCGTTTGACAAATTTCGTTCCTATTTGATAGAAGAGGTTACAATTTATACTAATCATGCAGCTTTAAAATACCTCTTAGCAAAGAAAGATGCTAGACCAAGATTACTAAGATGGATACTCCTTTTGCAAGAGTTCGATCTTAAAATAAAAGATCGAAAAGGTTCTGAGAATCAGGTAGCTGATCATTTGTCTCATTTGGAAAATCCACCTACTGAGAAGTCACGACCCAAAATCTCACATGTCGTGATGGCGCCTATCTCAATACTAGGCAAGCCAAAAATCTCAATAATCCACCATATCTTTTAAATTTGAAAATAAATAATTAAATTCAGCGGAAGAAATCTCACAATTTCAAATATAACACTCCCAAAACCCGGTGTCACTGAGTAAATGAGCATCTAATATGAGTACAATGATTGACTGATAAAAACCACTGTCTAAAAATATAGAACAATACAATAGCTAAAGGAAATAGAGACAAGGTTAGCGGACGCCAAGCAACTACCTTGATAGTCTCCAACTGATAGTACTCTGAAATCTAACTATCTCCGTGTCCGAAAGCACCTGGATCTGCACACGAGGTGCAGAGTGTAGTATGAGTACAACTAACTCAATAAGTAACAAGACTAACCTCTGGGCTGAAAGAAATGATGAGCTACGCAGGTACAGTCCAGTAAAAGTAATGGTACAGAAATGTAGGCATGCTTTCAAGTTCAACAAATAAACTCAATACAAGTGAAATAGATCAATACTATATGATATGAGGCATATGACATCTCAGCAGAAAGACCTCATGTAAATACTGGTCACAAATTATCCGGTAACTTGGTACTGTTTATGGCCAATCCAGCCCAGGGGTGTTCCAACCTGTATATATATGCACATCGACTGACAGTCAGTCACCCAGTAACGTATAAGACCAGTCTAGCCCTGGGATAATTTATCCCCAAATATAAATGATACGAACAAGATCCATGTCCAGATAAACTCATTACAATACAAATAAGTAAGGCAAGTCAATGCCCAAGGAAAATCCATCCCATATATATATATATATATATATATATATATANTGCTACAACTGAGAAGGAACTACTAGCAGTAGTATTTGCGTTTGACAAATTTCGTTCCTATTTGATAGAAGAGGTTACAATTTATACTAATCATGCAGCTTTAAAATACCTCTTAGCAAAGAAAGATGCTAGACCAAGATTACTAAGATGGATACTCCTTTTGCAAGAGTTCGATCTTAAAATAAAAGATCGAAAAGGTTCTGAGAATCAGGTAGCTGATCATTTGTCTCATTTGGAAAATCCACCTACTGAGAAGTCACGACCCAAAATCTCACATGTCGTGATGGCGCCTATCTCAATACTAGGCAAGCCAAAAAT
>AWOL01S0022856.1:0-10070 GCA_000715115.1 Nicotiana otophora
TTTTTTTACGAAAACCGACACACTTCGGTTGGTTTTTTCTTTGGCACAAAAATGCGAAAAACTATTTTAGCATCCCGCAAAATTTATTTTTTAAGAAACCGACCGAAATTGATCGATTTTTTTCATATAAAATAAATTAAAATTAATATTCAAAAAACCGACCGACCGACCGAAATCGGTCGGTTATTTCAGTCAATTATTTTAATAAATCAACCGATTTCGGTCGACCGACCGAAATCGGTCGGTTATTTTCGCGCGAAAATACAATTTAAGAGTCCAAATAAATTAAAAGAAAGTCAGAAATCAAAATGTATCAATAGTCTAGTGATAGAATAGTATCCTACCATAGTACAGACCCTGGTTCGAGTCCCGGACGGTGCATTTTTTAGTTGCATAATTAAAAATACCGACCGAATTCGGTCGGAAAATAGCGACCGACTTCGGTCAATTTTTTCGGCAGATTTTTCTTTTTGGATAGTTTGTGAAAAATAATTTACCGACCGAAATCGGTCGAAAATTACGACCGACTTCAGTCGCTATTTTTTATCGGCCAACTTAATTTCGACGGATTAAAGTCGGTCGAAAATCGATCGATTTTTTCAATTTTTCAACCGATTTTGATCGATATTGCATTTTTCTAGTAAGTGATATTAGAAGAAAATTCTAGCTTTAATAATAATTAAAGAACGATACAAATATTAGAAGTAAGTTCCAATCTTGTCTTACTTCTAATATTTTTTTATTATAACTAAAACTGGTGCAAGATTGAATCTTACTTCTAATATTTTTTATTTTTAATGAGAATGGAAGATTTTGTAGAATTGAAGAAAAACGTTGACTCACAGAAAAAAATTATTACAAGAAAGAGAAAAGGAATCTTAGATAATGTGTAGCTATAAATATAGGATTGCAAAACATATTATTTGAGAATGAATAAAAGAAGAAATTAAATATTTTAACTATGGTTAGGGCTTTATTTTATTCAATTAAATTTTATCCATTGATTTTTAATCATGAAAAGTGTCTTCGATCCAAGTAGGAACTTAGAGAAATGGAGAGTTTAGGAAATGGAGGGGAGTTGGACCCGATCTTTATCCAATTTCCTTCCATTTCCTAATCTCTCCATTTCTCCAAGTTCCTACTTGGATGGGAGACACTCGACATGATTAAAAATCAATGGATAATATTTAATTGAATTAAATAAAGCCCTAACCATAGTTAAAGTATTTAATTTCTTCTTTTATTCATTCTCAAATAATATCTTTTGCAATCCCATAATTATAGCTAACATTATCTAAGATTCCTTCTCTCTTTTTTGTAGTAATTTTCTTTTTGTGAGTTAATTTTTTTTTTTTCAATTCTATAAAATCTTTCATTCTTATTAAAAATTAAGACATATATATATATTAGAAGTAAATTTCAGTTTTGATAATAATTAAAGAACGGTACAAATATTAGAAGTAAGTTCCAATCTTGTCTTGCTTCTAATATTTTTTTATTAGAACTAAAATTAGTGCAAGATTGGATCTTACTTCTAATATTTTTTTATTTTTAATGAGAATGAAAGATTTTATAGAATTGAAGAAAAACGTTAACTCACAGAAAAAAAATTATTACAAGATAGAGAAGAGTAATCATAGATAATGTGTAGCTATAATTATGGGATTGCAAAAAGTATTATTTGAGAATGAATAAAAGAAAGAATTATATACTTTAACTATGGTTAGGGCTTTATTTTATTGAATTAAATCTTATCCATTAATTTTTAATCATGCAAAATGTCTCCGATCCAAGTAGGAACTTGGAGAAATGGAGAGATTAGGAAATGAAAGAGAGTTGGACCCTACTAATTTACTAGCATTTCCTTAAAACTTGCCGTTCGAAGTTAATTGTCATCACGAATAGTGCCGTAAAAGAGAGAAAATTGCTGGAGTGAGCAAGGGGATATTTTTCTTAAGAAAATAACATTGTATAACACCAGTCTTAAAATAATAAACGAAAAATATTTTTTTTTGTATATGTATATATTCTGTATGTTATATACAAAAATTATATAAAATTTATACACTTTTTCGATTACCAAATTTAAATAGTTTATGACGCGGGTTAAAAGTAATAATACCCCTATTTTCTTCTTTAAGGAATATTGAAAATATAATGTCAATTAAGATAATTGATAATTTCTAGAGTAGGGACCCGTTTGACCATAGATTTTGCCAAAATAAACTTGTATTTTATTTGGCAAACACATGTTTGGCCATAGATTTTGCCTACATTTTGGCCAAATCCCAAATCTCAAATCTCAAAATAGCTGGTTTTGAGCCAAAATATCACTATTATATTTTTTAAAAATTACCCCAAACTTTTATATTTTGTAAAAGAGCCCACCATTTATTATTTTGTAACGATGTTGCTTCGTCTTCTCGCTCATCTGATAGTGTATCATGTAGTTTATTATAAAAATGATAATTTTGTATCGAATTTATTTATGTTCAGGACTATGGTTTGCGATAATATAATGAATATTATTGATAATGGTACTGTTGGGTATTTGTGATAGTTTTTAGAACTTGTGGGTATAAGTCATATTTCATATTTTTCCAAATCAAACTTCACCCAAAACAGATGCCCAAATACATTTTCATCTTTAAACCAAATTTCACCAAAATTAAAAATTCAGAATAAATGTGAGATTCTATGGCCAAACGCTAGCTAAGATTCATTCACAAAACAGGCAACACCAATAACCAAGCTTCGGTCAATAATAAATTGATATGATGCATGTAAAATCTTTTTCTTTTATCATGTTTTATTTTGTTATTAGATTTGTAAAAACTTAATTGATTGTACGCGTTGCGATATTCACTAGCGTTTGTACATAAATTTGGTTGAAACTTGAAATTGTTTTTTGAAATTATGTTGAAAAATAATTTAAAAGTTAAAGTTGTATTTGAACATATATTTTATTTGAAAATAAATTAAAATTTTATGAGCGAAAGAAAAACTTTTACCGAAAAATTACTCTAAATTAGTTTTTAAAAACTTTTTAAAAATTGATTATATTTCATAAACAAATAATATTTTTATTTTTTAAAAAAAATAACCAAAATTTATGGCCAAATGAAAAGATCTTCTATCGTTCAATACCCACAAATTTAATTTCACCTTTTGTTTTCATCCCGCAAGTGCATCACGACAAACAATCGTAACAGCAAAAGCAAGGATAAAAAAATATATGTGGAGAGTTAACCTAAATAATTATTCATTCAAATATATATATATATAATTTAGGTACTATATGTTTGGGTTTTCTGTCAATTCACTTTTGAGTATAAAATGCCCCCCCAAAAAAGAAGGTAGAAAGCACTGTAAACGACACTGGAGACTGGACATTGTGAGTGTGGCGCAAGTAAGCAGAGTTTTAAAAACCGATTCAGCAGTTCTCTCTCTATCTATTGTACTCTCTCATCCTTTTCTCATTTCCGCTGCAAAAAATAATAATGGAGGAAGAGTACTCAGTGGATCCAGCTCAGTTACTGGAAGCTGCTACTGACTTTGCGTATTATCCTGGTATTTCTACCGTTTCCCTCTTTCTTCCTACAACAATCCCTATTTTTACTTGTTTCTCCTATTTGGTAATAAGCATATGGTTAATTTGTATCATCCAATTTTCAGGCGCTCATTCCGATGCTTCAGCTCAAGACTTTCTCAATCGATTTCCTCTTCCTGCCATTATCAAGTATCTCTATTTCTCTTTTTCTCTTTTTTTTTTGGGTTGGAAATAAAATGTTTAAAGCTATATATAGATAAAAATCCTTTACGTTTAACAGAAATTAAATAGGGAGCTTAATTAGTTCTGAATTTTTAGCTTGCTGATTGTGGACTTTAAATTGCTTTCAGTGCTTTGCAAACAAAAGCAGAACACCCTGGCCTGGAAAATGCGTTGGTTGATTGTTTAGAAAGGCTTTTCAAGACAAGATATGGAGCATCACTCATTCCACACTACATGGTATGGCAATAATGGTAGTACTAAATAAGCTCGGTTCGAAGCTTCATATTGGAATGAGCTCTGTGTTTCTGGTATCACAAATGTGTGAAGTATATAGGCTACCGCCTCTGTTCCAATTTATGTGTGCAAAGTTTGTATCCGAACAAAGTTTAAGAGAACTTGTGGTCTTAAACATTCCATAACATTTGTATGGCTATAAAAACGTCTCATTAAGGGTAAAATGAAAGGTTTAAGTTAAATTGTTTCCAAATTTTGAAAGCTGCCATTTCTTTTTGGAACGAACTAAAGAGGAAATGTTTTCACATAAACTCGAACAAAGGGAGCATTTGGTTACTAATAGTTTAAACCATATGTTGGGGATGTGAAGCACTTGATTGATAAGTTTTCTATTTGGATTTAAACCTGCGCGCTCAAGAGACTTTTGGGTTCTATCTAGTTGAGTGATGGAATAACGCGAAATCACAGTGAACGGGAAAGTTATAGAAAATTTAACAAACACTCACTTGTCATTAGTGTTTGTTTTTGTGAGTTTGAAAGAAGTCTATCGTTATCTCGACATAGACAGCTATAAATTTAAACGAATTTATAATGATAGGGGTACAACTTCCTTCCTAAAATCAATGTAAGGAATAGAAAAAGGTTGAGTTTCTTGCTGTTCTTTTTGCTTCCAGCTATTCAAATGGTGCTTAATCTTATTTATCATGTTAACTTCTGTTCATGACTGATTTATAAAGATCTTGATCAATAGCGATCAAGGATGATTTACTCTTTTACAAGAGTTCCATTCATTGTAAACAGTAAACTCGTAAACTGTACCCAGTATTTTCACTGATCTGACTTTCATTTATTGTTAGAACTGCAAGGACAAGAAATGAAGCTTAAAAATGGAATAAGAAAACTAGAGAAGGAAGTCAACATCATAAAATGTCTGGAAGAGCTATTCGAAAACTTTTCAAGAAAACCAGAAACAGAAGCATTTGGATTACAATATCTATTGGTTTCCGGAAATCAAATCAAAACCTTTCTGAAATAAAAAAACAATCCAAAAAGTAGGGTTTTCCTAACAGCTAATTTTTCACTAAGTTGTTTTCAAAATATATTCAGAAAATCTAGTCCTCTCAATATGAACCAAAATCAAATCCAGAAAATTGATCTTAAACAGCAATAAGGAAATAGATTGGAATTTATATGAGTAGGGATCCTTGTATAGTTTTATAGAGCTGGTCTATTGTATGTCAATCTGTATTTATGTTTATAATTTATTCCCTTATCCATCTCTGTGCTACTTTTATACTTTTACACGTGTCCATCATAATAGATTTTGAGATAAATCATTACTTTTCTTTAAATTGCTTGGTCTGATTTGTGCTTTGTTGCAGCCATTTGTAATTGTCGGTCTGGGTGCAGAGTCTCAAAAAGTCAGACGTTTAGCTTGCCAAACAGTAAGTGCTTCTGTGATAAATTCAAGGCTTTTTTGTTAAGCTTAAAGTATGTGCATCCGTAAATTTAATTTAAGATATCATCTCTTTTTTTTTTTTTTTCAGTTTCTACCCAACTGAGACCCTTTCTGTGTGAAAGATTATTATCCTGAAAACACGTCGTTAACTCTGTAGGATGCGGTTGGTATATGAGAGAACTGGATAGTGATGACAAATGGATTTAACGGATTGCAAATTTCCGTAGATGTGTTCTGGCTAATTTAAGCAGGATTGATGTTAATCTGAAATTGACAACCTAGCAAGTTTAGACTTTTCATCCTATGAGAAACATAGTATGTGAATTAGTTTTTGGAATTGCTGAATGTTCTACTATATGTTATTACACATTCTAATCGTGCCGTAGAATTCAATTATTGTTGTATCTATTCTCCATTTTGCTTTCTTCATTGTGCTCCATGTTATTCTAATTTTTAGCTGTCTTTGTCTAACTTGCTGAAAACCACGAATGTAGGCAATCTTTTTGGCCTCCAGTTTTGATTCTTATGCAGTAGTAACCATGTACAGGTGTCTTGTCTTTTGGGGAATATTGATGAAGCTATTGTTGTACAACTAATTCATGAGTATGGAGTTTATCAACTTTTGCTTAATTGCCTCATCAGTGGGTAAGACACAACGCACTGTGTTAATACATGCAATCACAGACCAAACTGTCTATAAATTCTTTTTTTGTTGGTTTTGTGAAGATGGCTTTGTTGGATATACTGATACACTGCCTCTGGTAGAGAAGAACCTGACGTGGGGCTGCCCTTTATGTGGCGATCGATTTGCTTCACTTGCTTCTACGACAGTCGATTTGTTTACGCTTGTGCTTGCTTAATTTTGGACATTGCATGATATTCTTACCCCTTTATCTGTCATATGGGGTTCATTCTAAGAGAATATGGTCATGAGTTAGAAAAATAATACGTATATGAGTTAGATTAAGTAACTAACTGTTCTCTTTCATCATTTCATTTTATCTGCAAGCATGATATGTTCTGTTAAAATATTGCAATCAGGTAGAATGACATCTTTCCAATTCTGCTTCTGTGATTTGGAGTTCTTTTTGGAATTTAATCGGATCATGTGGATAAATGGTTCTTGTATTACCTACAAGTCCTTTCAGTTGGAGAACACATTGTCAATTGTTGTTGTTTATTTGGGATTCTATGTTTATTCTTAGAAACAGAAACATTGATACTTGTGACAATATTTCTTGTCAAGGACAAAATCTTAAATGAAAACCATTTCTTTTATTTTTCCATTTTAACTTTTTTCTGGTCCATGTCCTCAAGACTTTTTGTCTTTGTTTGCATGCTATTGCCCCCTGAATTGTGGACTAGCCAGCTTTGGGCTCCCCATGTGGAGGTTGCTGGTGAACTGCTTTTGTTACGCCGTCTGCTTATGTTTTAGGACCTGTCATCTTTTACTACAACATTTTTAGTTCCTCACATCCTATTGTAGAGGCTTTATTGCTTAGATTTGTAGGATTTTGCTGCACCACATGCTTGTTGTGACTTCTTAAATAGAAATTCTTATATCCTCAGTACTGATGATAACATGTGATTTCCACTCAGTAGCACGAAAAGTATGCACCTCAATATCACTTCTTTTCCTCTTCTGGAAATTCGGTCTGCTTGTAGTCATGTAGTCATTATTCTTCTGGCAGGGATGAGGAAGTTGCCGCCACATCTACAGATGCAGTTAGGAAACTGGCTAGCCATTCAAAAGGCATCGTATGTAGTATTCTGCTTCTTATCTTGGTCAATGCACATATATTTCTGCGTGCCTGTGGTGATAATTTGACCAGATATTATGGAAATAAGGATCTCTGTTGAATTTGATAAAGTTTTCTGTAGGATATCATATTTCCAGAGAGTGGCAATGAAGCGACAAACCTCGTGAACTTGGCAACCAACTGTTCACCTCTGGTATGGTATTTCTAATGGATGGTAAAAGTTCCGTGTGCCCTGTGACAGACAGCGTGCTCTATGCAATGAACATTTATCTTCTGACATTAGTCCTTTACTTGAGGCCATGCTGGAATTAGTTTGAAAAACCGTGTGCTCTATCCATGGAGCAGTTCTGTTTTGAATTTAGTGCTTTACTTGATGTCATGTTGAAGTAAAATATCGTAGTTGCTATCCAATTAATCATAGCTTATGATCTTTTTAATTTTCTGAACACAAAGAAGCTATGAGACAAAGAGACTACTCTTAATCTATATATACTACTGAGGAGCCTTGGTGCAATGGTAGGAGTTTCTATTGTGTGACCGGGAGGTCACGAGTTCAAGTCATGGTAACATTCTCTTGAGAAAATGCAAGGTAAAGCTGCATAAAGTAGACTCAACATAGTCTGTCCCATCCTTGGACCCACTCTTAACGGGAGTTTAGTGCACTAGGTTGCTCTTTATACTACTAATAAAGCCGCACCATTTTAAGTTATAAATTCCTTCGTAATCCATTCATGTTTTAATGCAAACGTGCTCCCAAATTCCTGCTGCTTGATTAAAGATAGGGCTGAATTAGTGGTTCTACTACAATATTTCTTCTTCTTTTTTTTTAACCCATCATAGTACTTGTTATTATTTTTCTTATTTTAGTGAAGCTCCTCCAACATTTTTACTTTAATTTGTAATAAAAAGTATCATACTTCATAAATATCTTTTCAAATCAAAATGGTTGTACTTTTGTATCAATTGCACATATAAATCTACATGACATAATTCCAGATATGGTTATATGTATTACATATTCTTTTCACTGATTTAAATAGAAATGGTAACTGCCTATCTATTTTGCTCTGGATGTAATTGAGTTGGTGCCCTGGTATGTTGTATATCTTGATCAGAGAACCTGTCTTATTCATCCCACCAAATTTAAAAAAAAAAGGTTCAAGAAACAGGAAATAAAGGTACTAAAGTGGCACCCAATGTCGGTGGAAATGGTGGTTCTTAATTCATCTGAACCTCGTTGACCTGTGATATGCTTTTGTCTTTCTATCAACTGTTATATTATCTCATTGCTTGTACTTTGGCTTTTCATTTTGCTAAATCCTCAGGGAAGAGTCAGAGTCTTAGCTTTGATAGTGAAGTTGTTCTCCATTTCCACTTCTGTGGCATCAAGAGTGTATAATTCAAATCTTCTTAGCCTGGTGGAGGTAGAAATTAGCAATGCAAATGATACGTTAGTCACTTTGAGCAGCTTGGAACTCTTATATGAGGTTTGCTCTTAGCTAGTTATAAGATTTCCATCTACATATGATCGTCGCATTTGCATTCTGTTTGTAACTTCATATGGTCTTATCAGCTTAAAATTTTGCATATTATATTCAGCATTGGTAAATCATATCATCGGGATTTATTCGTTTTGTTAAAAAACTCAGGAAGTCCCATGTCATAAAAGATTTGACTCTTGACACAATGTATCAACTCTTTATAACTGTTTGAATAGCACAAAAAGATGCAGAACAATATGGGCATTTACTTCTTTGATAGCAGAATAGCATGTCACAATGTGAACCATAAGTAGTATGTATTAGTATTGCTAAGTGACCATGTCTTAGAATATCGAACTTGTCCTTATGCGAATTCAATGTCAGCAAAGCACTTAATGTTCTCTCTCTCGACAGCCATCGAGAAAACTTTTGCTATGTTGTTTTATGTTTGTGCCTTCACCTTGCTGTGCTGAGATGTGGTTTCGTAGTCTATAGTAAACACAAAAGAAAATGAAAATATCAGTAAAATACTGAAAATATAAGGCAGGGAACTAGGGTTAGGTATTCATCCTAAGTAAAATTTCCCTTGTCTGCCTTAACAACATACCAGATCTTTGCATCATCCATTCCTGAGATCCGAGGAAAGGTGGCTAACACTTGGAAGTTTCCTATACATTTAAGACCTTATTCCTGATTATGTTCTGTTCTCGCTCTTTAGGTATAGGGGGTCAATTGTTGGCATGTATCAAATATTCTCCTTTTTCTTTGGGAAGGGGGTGTCTATTGATGGCATATATCAAATACTATCCTTTTGTTTGTGTTTTTGTGTGTATGTGTTTGTCAAGCTGCCATCTTCTTGATTTTAGAATCCATTACTTTCCGTAATAATCACTTAATGCCCTTTTTTCAACTGGTTCCTGATTGATGTTTTACTTGTTTTTCTTGTATGTGCTGGGTGAATGAAGTTGGCTGATGTTCAGCACAGCACTGAGTTCTTGTCAAGGACAAAACTTCTCCAAATTCTTACTTCAATTATTAGGTCTGCACGTTACAGAATTGCTGCTTATGATTCTGAATTGGCGAAATACTTAAACGGCTCCTTTAAGTTGTCCTCAACTATCAGATGGACATCTCAACTGACCTTTTTACCATTTAGACACTTCAAAGTGTCTATTAAGTGTATCAAGTAAACACCCGAGTGAGTTGCACTTGTCAATGATGTGTCAAATGAACCACTTAAAAAATGACACGTACAATTTATAATAAAATTTTTTGACACATGCAACTAAAAAAAAGATATTTAAAGAAAAATGCCTTTTTCCTTATTTTCATCTAGACCAGTGAGCCTTCACCCCACCCCCCAC
>AWOL01S0022856.1:12135-77230 GCA_000715115.1 Nicotiana otophora
AAAAAAAACTATTCTTCTTCTCCCATCCGCCCCCTCACCCCCTTTCACCTATGTTCTTCCCAAAAAAAAGAACCCTCAAGTAGAAAATCATCACCCATTCACTACCTTTTTCTTCTGCATCTTCTTTCAAGCTTCCCCACCCACTGCTGCAATTCTTTCCCTTCCTTTACTTCTTCTTCTTCTTCTCCACAATCGAGAGCCAAAATATGATAGACGGAGCCGTTCCACTCCAAAATGGTTATATCAGAAGTTTTCCAATTGTTGGTACTGCCTATTGCCCTTCACCTACTTCTTTCTTAAAAGTCCTTCTCTTGAAAAAACAAGCAGTAAAGATCCACCAAAAAATTATTGGATTTTGGTCTTAATCTTTGCCGTCTAGGAGCCTCAAACATCTTTACTGCCAGAGGTGTTGTCTCTGTTGGTGGCGGCGATAGAGGTGGTGGTGATGGAGTTCAGCCATGAAGTTTTGTACCAAAGGTTAACAAAACATTGTGCTCCCTTTTACAACTGATTTTGGGAGAATATTTTGGTTAAAACATCAATTTTTAGAGGGTTCAATTTACTCTAGTGAGTACTGCTGTAAATTTCATCTCAGCCATGATTCTTCTACCTTAATATTGTGATATTTGATTTATCGAATTAATCATTACGGTAATGCTTGTAGTTGTCTGTATATGCAATTGTGATAGTATATAGGAAGAAATTGTGTGCTTATTTTATGTTTTTTTTCTGTTTGCTATAATTTGGACGAAACTCTCTAATTGTTCTTGTTTTTCATCAATGGTGAAAAGCTTGAAGAAGAAGAAGTACGAAGATGAAGGTAAGTGGGGTCATTATAAAGCAAGGTTAATTTTATATTTTAAAAAAGGCTTAATTTTGAGGGTTTCACGCGCCGAGATGTGAATAAAAAACACACACTTTGCCATGTCAACATGAGGGTTCATGAGTTACACTTCAGTCGAGAAGAGGTGTCTATATGGCCATTAGCGTAGGTAAGGTGTCTATATGATGGTTGAGGACAACTTAAAGGGGCCGTTTATGTATTTCGCCTTTTGAATTTGTCATTCAATGATTCTGACTGTCATATCTATTTCTTTGCCTGCCTATCTTCCTAGCGATGCTTCTGCTGAATCGATCTTGAGATCAAGAGCAATGATGATAACTGGAAGGCTAATGGCGAAGGAGAATGCCTTTGTATTCATCGATGAATGTGGTAATACTTGCATATACATCTTCTAAGTCTTAGTTGGCATCCAAATTTATTTATATCTGAAACTTATTAACTATACAATTTGTAGGTATGCTTAGTATTTAAATTTTCCCACTTGTGGGATTACACTGTATTTGTTGTTGTTGTTGTTTAGTATTTAAATTTTCATTTTATTAGCTCATCACTAGTGTGATGAATAAGATATATACATGGCTTTGATACTATATTCAGGTTTTCTGGTGCATAATTAATGGACTTGTGAGTGGGTCCAAGTACTCTACTTTCCATCGATTAATTTCAACTTCTGATTCAAGCCCAATCAAACATGTATAGTTGTAACTTGAGTTTATTAGAATGATTAGGAAAAGCATTACTGTTAGTTATGTGTAGTCCCACATTGGAATAGGAGTAATATGTACTTTGTAAACTATAGTTATAAATAGGACCTCTTGTATTATATTGAGTATCTAATATCAATAATACATTTTCTCCCGTGATTTCTCACATGGTATCAGAGCATTGGTGAAAAAAGATCGATGTGCGTCATTTCACCGTTAACCGGGAAGAAAGAACTTAGTCCTCGTGCAATTTTTCCGGTGACCTAAGGCTTGTCTACGTTAAAGTCACTTTTTGTTCGTGTTGTGCTAAAACCAATACTACCATGAGGTAGATCACCCTCCGACGACCAACCCCCGAAAATTTATCTGGCAGAAAAGCTGCCACGCGCCGGCAACAACTTTTCCGGCGAGGATTCCGGCCACTTTCTGGCCATTTTTTCGCGAAGCTTCTTCAGGACAGTCTGCTCTCCTCACAATTCCGAGCCTACCCATCTAATTCAAATCAAATTCCGACAACTTTTATATTTTTCCGGCGTGAACAGTGACCTTTCCGGCCATTTTTGAAAACATTTCTTCAGGACAGCTTTCTCGCAAGGGAATTCCGAGTCTATCCATCCTGGTTACGACAAATTCCGACAACTTTATAATTTTCTGGCGAGCTACAGTGTTTCCGACGTAAAATAGTTTTCTGTTTTCTGCTGTAAAGTGTTTTCCCAGCTATTTCTTCAGTTTTCCCACAAGAGTTACTTATTTTTACTATTTCAAGTTAACCCTACTGCTACAAATTGTAGCGACATGGGAATCGACACTTTGAATAGTCGGATGGTTTCTTTAGCAGATTATATTGAGTTCCTTCAGTACAAAGCATGTAAGCAGACATCTTCTGAGATAGCTTCTGTTGTTCAAACAGGTAATAGTGTGACTTGTTTCTCCCAATCTTCATCCACTCAGTTTTGGGTCATTGATTCAGGTGCATTAGATCATATTTCTGGTAACAAATCTCTTTTCACTACTATTTCGTATTCTCAATCTCTTCCAAGAGTCATAATGGCTAATGGGTCTCAAACCATGGCAACTGCAATAGGTCAAGCAAGCCCACTTTCTTCCTTACCTTTAGATTCAGTCCTTTATGTTCCCAATAGTCCTTTTAATCTCATAGCTGTTAGTCGCTCAGCCAAATCACTTAAATGCGCTGTTTTATTTCTTGATGACCATGTTTTTATACAGGAACGTAGTACGAGGCAGATCATTGGTACCGGGCGTGAATCAAATGGACTTTATTACCTTATCCTTACTAAATCACATGGACTCACATCTTGTCTTCCTTCAACAACTTGTCCTGTTACTGATTCACCAGATTATTACATAAACGGTTGGGGCATCCCAGTTTGTCAAAACTTCAGAAAATGGTATCTGGTTTATCTCACTTATCAACTCTAGAGTGTGAGTCATGTCAGCTCGGTAAGCATACTCGCTCCCATTTCCCTCGGCGTCTTGATAATCGAGCAGAGTCACCTTTTACTTTAGTCCATTCAGATGTTTGGGGTCCTAGTCGGGTCAGTTCCACCTTGGGATTCCGCTACTTTGTCAGTTTCATTGATGATTATTCCAGGTGCACTTGGATATTTTTGATAAAAAATCGATCTGAATTTTCTGTTTTCCAGACCTTCCACGCTGAAATTCAAAATCAATTTGGGGTTTCTATTCGCACATTTCGTAGTGACAATGCCCGAGAGTATTTGTCTTCCCCACTTCAACAGTTTATGAAATCTCATGAGATTATTCATCAAACATCTTGTCTGTACGCATCTCAACAAAATGGGGTAGCTGAAAGAAAGAATAGACATCTTATTGAAACTGCTCGTACATTACTCATACAATCTCATACTCCGTTGCGTTTTTGGGGGATGCAGTTCTTACATCTTGCTATCTTATTAATTGTATGCCATCTTCAGCTATCTAGAACCAAGTTCCATTCTCTATCATGTTTCCCCACTTATCTTTGTTCTCTCTTCCACCCCGTATCTTTGGAGCACTTGTTTTGTCCATAACCTTACTCTAGGAACAGATAAGTTAGCTCCTCGTGCTCTTAAGTGCGTATTTCTGGGTTACTCGAGAACACAAAAGGGTATCGATGTTACTCTCCTGACCTCCAGCGGTACCTTATGTCCGCTGATGTTACCTTTTTCGAAACCCAATCATACTTCAGAGGTTCAGGTCTATCACTTAGATATTTCTGAGGTACTACCAGTTTCATCTTTTGGAGATTCAGTCACTATCTCCCATTCATCTTCATCTACATCTCCAGCTCCACCACCTATAGCTCCAGTTCCACTACTTACAGCTCCAGTTGTAGCTCCACATCCTATAGCTCCAGTTCCTCCACATAATCCAGTTCAACCTTCTGCAGCTTCACCACTCTTGACTTATCATCGTCGTCCACATCCAGCATCAGGTCCAGGTGATTCACGCCCTGCATAAGATTCTGCACCTACTGCGGACTTGTCTCCTCTTAGTCAACCAATTGTACTCCATAAAGGTGTACGATCCACACTTAATCCTAATCCCCACTATGTCGGTTTAAATTATCATCGTCTGTCGTCACCTCATTATGCTTTTATATTTTCTTTGTCCACTATTTCTATCCCTACGTCTACAGGTGAGGCACTATCTCTCACCTATCTCATCCAGGATGGCAACATGCTATGATTGACGAGATGTCTGTTTTACATGCGAGTGGCACTTGGGAGCTTGTTTCTCTTCCTGCAGGTAAGTCTACTGGTGGTTGTCGTTGGGTTTATGCAGTCAAAGTCGGCCCAGATGGCCAGGTTGATCGGCTTAAGGCTCGTCTTGTTGCAAAAGGATATATTCAGATTTTTGGGCTTGATTATAGTGATACTTTCTCTCCCGTGGCTAAAGTAGCATCTGTTCGTCTCTTTTTGTCCATGGCTGTTGTACGTCATTGGCCTCTTTATCAGTTAGACATTAAGAATGCTTTTCTCCACGGTGATCTTGAGGAAGAAGTTTATATGGAGCAACCACCTGGTTTTGTTGCTCAGGGGGAGTTTAATGGTTGTGTGTGCAGATTGCGCAAGTCACTATATGGTTTGAAACAGTCCCCTCGAGCTTGGTTTGGTAAGTTCAGCACAATTATTCAGGAGTTCGGCATGACTCGTAGTGAGGCTGATCACTCTGTGTTTTATCGGCATTCTGCTCCTAATCTGTGTATTTATCTAGTGGTTTATGTTGATGATATTGTTATTACTGGCAATGATCAGGATGGTATTACTAATCTGAAGCAGCATCTCTTTCAGCACTTCCAGACTAAGGATCTGGGCAGATTGAAGTATTTTCTAGGTATTGAGGTCGCTCAGTCTAGCTCAGGTATTGTTATTTCACAGCGGAAGTATGCCTTAGACATTTTTTAGGAGACTGGAATGATGGGTTGCAGACCTATTGACTCTCCTATGGATTCGAATGCTAAGATATATGAGGTTGATTGGCAAATTGAATTATCTCACAGTGACTAGACCTGACATTTTTTTTCCGGTGAGTGTTGTAAGTCAGTTTCTGGATTCTCCCCGTGATAGTCATTGGGATGAAGTTGTTCGCATTCTTCGGTATATAAAGTCAGCTCCAGGCAAAAGATTACTATTCGAGGATCGAGGCCACAAGCAGATTGTTGGGTACACAGATGTTGATTGGGCAGTATCACCTTTTGATAGACGTTCTACATTTGGATATTGTGTTCTAGTAGGAGGTAGTTTGGTTTTGTGGAAGAGCAAGAAACAGAATGTAGCTGCTCGATCTAGCGCCGAATATCGGGCCATGGCTATGGCAACGTGTGAGTTAGTTTGGGTCAAACAGTTGCTCAAGGAGTTAAAGTTCGGAGAAATCAGCAAGATGGAACTGGTGTGTGATAACCAATAACCAAGTTGTTCTTCATATTGCGTCAAATCCGGTATTCCATGAGAGTACTAAACACATTGAAATCGACTGTCACTTTGTCAGGGAAAAAATACTTTCAGGAGATATTGTTACAAAATTTGTAAAGTCGAATGATCAACTAGCAGATATTTTCACTCTCTTACTGGTTCTCGTATTAGTTACATGTGTAACAAGCTCGGTACATATGATGTGTATGCACTGGCTTGAGGGGGAATGGGAGTAATATGTACTTTGTAGACTATAGCTATAAATAGGACCTCTTGTATTATATTGAGTATCTAATATCAATAATATATTTTCTCCCGTGCTTTCTCACAATTACCATATTGGTTAGATACACAACTCTCTTATCCAAGAAAACTAGCATCGCGGTCATTTGGCATGTCTTAATTAGAATGTAAGAGGATCTGAATTTCGTTCTGAAATCAATGGTATATTCTGGGTAGGGAAATACCTTGTTTGGTTGATATATATCCTACCTTATTTTTTTGTTGTTTTACTGCAGGTTTTGTTTGCGCGCATTATAACTCTCTGGCAGATAGGTACAAGCAGAATTGACTCTTAAAATCTTTCTGGCTTTCAGGTATTAGAAATCTTATTTCAGCCATTGACAGAAGATTCAATTTGTTAGAAAGTGAAAGTGCAGATGAATGTGAATGCGCCCTTGAAGCACTGGGACAAATTGGATTCTGTAAGTTCTTTAATTTCTTTATATTTATGTCCATATGATGTAGCTCAGTTCTCTTTGGCAAAAGAATACTTTGAGCTACATTTATCTCAATAATAACTTTAAATAGTTGAAGGGATTTTGTTGAGGCTTTCTTTAAATTAATGATCAAACCTTGTACTTGTGAGATCACCGTTGGTTTATTGGAGATTAACTTAGTGCCGATCCTTATTTTTTGGTATCTGAACAAAGTAGTGTGTATTCTAAGTGGGCATAATAATAATTATAGAGTATTGAACTGTTCTAAGGTCTTTTTCCTTACCCTTTATACATTTACTGTTGTCTCCCCTTTGATCAGAACATCTTTTGTGTTCGATGTCAGTAAAATTGAATAATAAGTGGAAGCTCTGATGTTATAAGGTCCATAGCTTGAAGGCAATTCTGACATACCATAGAGATCTTTAAGCATGACCAAACTCTGGTCTAAGTCAGTGGCTAAGAACTAAGTACGGAGGACCTACCTCGATGCTGTCCTTGCTCGGTACTATGCATGAGTTGTTGGTCAAATGACACAGTGGGGGGAAGGGTGCTTAATGCGGAGTGGTGACTCATGACCTAGTGATGTACTAGCTCAAAGATCCATAGATTCTGTAATAACCAGATTACTTGATGGTTGATGGTAATCAACTCCTATGCATATTTTATCATTCTTGACTAACCCATTTTTTATAATGCTAGGGTTGCTTCATAATATTCTCAGGTATTAATATATTCAGGCTATGAAATGTGAGTACTGGGTTGCAGCTTCGTAGTTGCAGGGAAATGTCGTTGGTGGCAATAGATTCTGATCTCATTCTTCAAGCATCCTTTCTAATAAACAGATCCTTTGAACTAACATTTTGTCCTCTCATCAGAAAGTCTCTATTCTGTCCGCTTGTTCTTGATATGCCTATGGTTCTCAATAGTAAATACTGGTTCTTGCATTCATACAGAAGCATGTTTTTCTTTGCATGTTTGATTTTTTCTTTTTGATTCACTGTGCACACATGCCACTTCAGCCCATGCTCGCTTGGTTAAGAATTTACATTGTATTTGAAATTAAAATTTTCTCGTCTGTGGCATCTTGCAGCCAGCAAAGGGGCAGCATTGCTTCTCTCAGGTGCACAACCTGCCGGAAGACATGTCATTTATGCAGCTTTTGATCGGCAACAGCATGGTAAACAGCTGGTAAGCACATCTATTTTGCTAATATTTCTACTCTCTGCTATAATAATTGAATTTGACTCCTCAGGGTGCGAGCTTTAACTTGTGTTATCCATGTCAATATATACATGCTCATCTTATGAATGTTGTGTGATGACGTCAACTTCATCCAGTCTTGTAAACAATCTCCTTTTTAAGTACCAAAAAGACTGCCTGGTTTATTATTGTATTCTAATTAACTTCAGCCAGAAGCAAATTGGAGATTTAGTATCTTTATCTATTGCTTAAATTCCATGCGGAATTCATTCAAACTCTGACTTCATGAAATAAAGAGTCAGAAATTTGTGACAGACATATGTTTACTTGAGACTTCCCTTGAATGCAAAAAAACAGGCGGCATTGCACGCTCTTGCAAACGTTGTTGGAGAAACTCGTGCAGAAAATGATGTATTGCTGGATGGTGTTGCAGAGGAGAGTCTTCGGCGCCTGATCTATGAAACAGCATCCAAGACTTCAAAGCTGACACCTTCAGTGAGTTAAATTTCTGTGAAGCCTTTGGCTTCATGAAAAATGCTTCCATTATCTTCCTCTTTATGTCTCACGGCTAGAACTTTGAAACTTCTTGGTATAAAGCTGTGCCTGACTGCTAGAATCTTGAAAATTTGTTTGCTTTTAAGCTAACAAGTAACAAATCCTGTTCTAATAACACGTTCTGAGAAAAGGGGGGTGGGGGTGGGGGGTAAAACAAAAGGATTATAAAAGAAAGGAAAACACGTGAAATGCATTACCATGGTGCGTGGAAGAGTTTGTGTATGAACCTATTGTTAGAGTTGTGTTCAGCTTTAAGGCCTTCAAATTCTTCTTTGAATTTCTCCTAATATAATTTGTTGACATGATGTTTTTTGCTTGTTCGTTTTTTTTAAACGTTTGGTTACTTATTTAAATTGTTCCTTGTGACAGGGTCTCCTCTTATCAGTCCTTCAACAGGATTCAGAAATTCGTAAGGCGGTGAGATATATCTCTGCAATTCATGACTAATATCATCTCACAGAGAGAAGCAGTTCGATAAAAGCTACATTGTTTGTGTTATCTTTTCAAAATTTACTGTGTGAAGTAGCTATTCCTTCTTATGTAGCTGTCTCTGTTGAAAGTTTTGATTATTTTAGCTGGGAAGTGAGATGTGTGATGCATGTGAATCGTATTAATTTAAACTGGATTTGAATTTGATAAGTGTGTAGAGGAATAATGGCTAGAAAAAAAAAGTACTCTCTTCATTCATGTATTTTCCGTATAGAGTTCAAAGTAAAGCAAACCATTTCATGATGCTGACATCTTGATGTTCCACTTAGAAACAAATTATGAAGCAGATAATATCTACGATTTTTCTTTTTAAAAAAATGTGACGGAGAATGATTCTATAGAACAACTATCTTGAAACAAATTGCCAACTTTGAAAAAGTCAAATCCAGTGCATAACTCATTTGATTATACCTTTACATTGTTAAAGTACAAACCCAACTTGCCTCTGTGGTTTTCAATCTTTCCCTTTATCAATATTATTGTAGTGGTTTTATTGTGATTCCCTTACTATTGGTAGTAGTTTTCTTATTTCGGTTTAGTTATGCTATCATGTGGTTTCTTATTCCCTTACTATCTTATTTCGATCAAGCATTTTCTTATTGTCTTGTGGTATTTTGTTATAATTTGTTGAATCTTTCACATCTTTAATGATCAGGACATCTTCCTTAAGATCTCTTGCTCAATTTTGTATCTGTTTTCTTCTTTTTGATGTTTAACATATGTTTATCATTAAGAACAATTATTCATAAAAAGGTAGGAAGACAGATATTTGCAAATGCTTGATCTCTCCCCCACAACCTAGAAAGAAATAAAAGAAAATGAAGGTTGACAGTGGGACTTCTAAGGCAGGTTTAAATATACACCATAGGAGTTAATCAACTTTGGTTTCATAACCTGAAAGTTTTTACTCCTTTTCTGAACCTCGCACAGTTTGAAAAAGTCAGTCTCCTCTTACATTTTACAGGGCTATAGAGTGATAACTGCGTTGGTGATGCGACCTTGGTGCCTGATGGAGGTTGTCTCCAGACAAGAAATAATAAATATAGCAACTGACACTTTTACAGAGACAGACAAGATAGGTCTGTATGTTAATACCAATTTGCTTGACATAGTACGCGAACATTTTTTTTTATCGGTACAAATATCTGCTATCTGCATATCTAAATGCGGACATTTGATGACATTTTTTTGGCATTCTCTCTGATTGGTCGTGTCTTCACCTAACTGACTTTTGTGCTACTCATTTTCTCATTCAACATCATGCTGGCCCATATAACTGCAAGTTAGTGTATTACTTGTTTTAATTATCTCTTCATCCTTCTCCTGATGGTTCGATTAACAAATACAGTCTGTAACTTACCATATCTCCCTACTACAAAAGTTGCATTGTCAGCAATTGATTTTTAGGTCACCTGGCTGAGTAGGACTCTTGACAGATGAGATTGAAAGATCATCCTCATTTAGGCCTTAATTGAAGTTGTATGCATCCTGTTTAAATCTTAATATACTATTGTAAAACAGTAACTATTTCGCATAGTACATGTTCTTGTTTAGAGATTCAATATTGGTTAATTTTCAGGTATGGAAGCTAGACACAAATGTTGCCAGTCAATCTACAAAGGTTTCACCTCATCTAGTAAGCTGATCGCTGACAATGCACTTTCTGGTGTAGCTACAAAGGTGTGTCTTTCCTGATTTATATCCTTGTGTTCAAATTTATACAGATTTACTTATGGTTTGCTGAGATCGAATTGGTCCTCTATCACAGAGTTCCCTGTTATAGAAGTCTGACGGGCCCTTATTTTCACCCCTGTATTTACTAGTACTTTTTATACCTATGTTCTATAGATATAGACAAACATGTTAGGTGCCCAACCTATTTTTGCATTTTGCTTTTCTTTGTGCAAGTACTGCATGGAAAATTTAAGAATGAGACTAGCTCTTTGGCGATCTGGGACTAGCCTAGGTGAATGCAAGATGCACGCATCATTCATCTTTCTCCCCAATATTATTTGACTTGAGTCCCAATATTTACTTTACTAGAACACTACTGCTATTTGCATATCTAAATGTGAATGCAAGATGCACGCATCATTCATCTTTCTAGTAAAGTAAATATTGGGACTCAAGTCAAATAATATGGTTGTAGGCAGCTCCTTAAGACAACCACGAAGGTAGCTGCAAGAGAAAAATGTTTTTTTTAGGAAAAGCAAATGGAGAATAAAAGGAATGTGATATAATTTACAGAAGACCAAGTTAATCTTCATTAACACAATCTTTTAGCCAAGTAAATGACTTTTAAGATGACCGAGGGCTGATAGCCCAGTGACATAAGTCTTGGTTTGATCGAGGATTTTTCATTTTCATTTCCTTTTCACCTCCTGTTGACTGTGTGCTTTCTTACATTTGTAATATAATGTTGTGCTCTTTCCGCAGCTGGAGGAAGCTATCAGAAGAGGTCCTTATTTAGGAAGAAGGCTTTCTGAAGCTCAACCTACGGTGATGACGGAGCAGAGATTTTAGTCTTCTCGACATCATAGATACTATCTACAAGTGTTACTTTCAGCCTTTACATATCAACTTTAAGATGTTAAACCCCAGTACCCTGTAGTGGATCAATTAGCGGGATATTGTGACTTCCCTTGTAAAAAGTCCCCCTTTCTGTAGGCAATCAGCAACAAAGATGGTAAACTAGATGTCTAGGCATTTGGTTGAAACTGCATAAGTTGGGTGTAGCTGCTCGACTTCACTAGCCTTCTACATTTCCAAAGATCTAATCCAAGAGTTTTAACTGCTTTATGCTTGAATGTTTCATAATGAGTTGATAAACGCTTGAACTTCGAGCTTGTTTAGATGAATCTATGTTGAATCTTGGTTGGCTCTATTATGTATTTTCTTTTCGGTAAGAGGCTTATATTATTTAAAGTCAAAAGTGTTTACGCATAAAATATAGATTGTTGATAGATAATAAGATTGCAACATAGTCACGTTAGGATCCGGACCTCGAAGATTAATCATACTGCATTAATCCTGTGATTGTGCAAGATTTGGCGTTGCTTCAGCTTAACGAGGACATGACCCTCTGAGGACATGACCCTTGATAAGAAGGTGCAGAGTTCGATAATTAGGGTAGAAGGTTAGTAGGTAGTCGAGTGTGTGTCTTCCCCATACTAATAATATTAGTAGTTCCCCATACCAATAATACAGTAGTTAGTAATTCCAACTTTATTACAACATGTTGATTATTCCACTTGTTTTTTTTTATCTTGGTATTGATGTTATTGTTTGTTGCTATTGCTTTCTTTTCGTATTTCCTTGAGCCGAGGGTCTATTGGAAACGTCCTTTCTATTCTCAAGATAAGGGTAAAGTCTGCGTACACACTACCTTTCTTAGGTCCCACATGTGAGATCAACGTAGTCTTGTTTTAGGAGTCGATGAGTTGGAATTTGGAGGAATGTAAATCATTGAATGAAATGTTACACTAGGATACACACAGAGAGAGTTGACAGTGGAGGAAGGAAAGGGCGAATGAAAGAAATGACACTTTGGATCACTATTGATTTTTCGATCCCGGTAAGTAGCTTTCTCCAGAATTTTGGGAAGCGCTTCGGTCAGAATTTTGATATGATAGATCATCAGGATTTGCCATAAAACCATGGCAATCACCAGAATTTTTCATTTGGTGATTATCAAGATTTGCAAAAATATGACAATTGCAAGAATTTTTTATATAGTGATGGATTTGCTATTAAACATGGCAATCATCAGAATTTTTTATATGAGAAATTATGGCAACGAGGCTATTTTACCAAAATTTATTTAACAGGATCAAAATATAAAAAGCGATTCTAAAAAGGACAATTTCTTGCAAAAGGAAATATATTGGATAGTCGTGGTGGAAAGATTGCTGGATTCGGAATTTCGGATTAGCGACTAGTGAGATCTTCATTAAGAACTTCAATTGTGCTATTCGGATAAGATTAAATAGTCTCTTATCCAACTGGTTAAACTAAAAAAATATATTAATATATAATATATGTATAATTCATGTACAATATATATATATATACTAGTATTTATGAACGTGCGTTGCACGTTAATAATGGTATATGATGATTTAAATATTTATTTATATGAAAGAACAATAAAATTATATTAATGAGAAAAGTTTTATGTATAATAATACAATAGTCAGTAAATTCCGAAAAATATTATCACATTAGCATAATACATGAATTAAAATAAAAGGACATCATCAAAACTTACACAAATGATCAATTTTGAAATGTTAGTTAGATAATTATGTATTATAGTTTAAAAGTATTTAATGTGATGGTATCTTAACGAACGCTTTTTTGTGGACAATATTTTTTTGTGTATGTTTCCTCCTAATACTTTGGTTGCTATGCCTTAACCAAAACTCTTGTTGTCGATCTTGATATCCCTCTTGAAAGTGCAACATATAGTTGTTCGTGCAAGAAAATATATTGCGGTAAATATAGTCCAATATTTAGTATGTTTGTCCTTGTGCTTTATTTATTATGTTTGCATAACATAAACATACTAAAAATTATTTTCACACAAATTAAATCAGATATTCCTTAGTTTCGAAAGACGAAAGTTGAATTCAGGGATAAGAATATACTTAGAAACACATTGACCAGTATCATAATTTTTGCATGTAAGACGTTGTCAAAACTTCAATATACCATCCGTGTACTATTACATAAGCTATTCGACATATCTAAGTTTTTCAGCAGCACGACAAGCATATTTTTCTTCAAAATCAGCCTATATACAATGGAAGATCAATTTTAACTTAGTTTATTATATATACGGTGACACTAACATATGTAAGAAATAATAAACTTGACAAACAAACATATATGGTAGAAGACCATAAGTATTCTTCTTGGTAGTAATTATTGGTATCATTTTCTGCTGAGTCAAAAATAGAAAAATATTTTGTTTTTACTATAAAATTTTACAACCAACCTTTTATTTAGTTGATCAACATATTCGTTTCTGCTAGCTTAGATATCTTTTTAATTCTATCATGCGATTTGCACAAATTGCGTTTTAATCTAATGATAAAAATATTTCTCTTATTAAATGCAGCACTATTATCATTGGGATTGATAACCAAGTGTTTAGGAAGAACCAAATCTTTTTTTTATTGGATGTTCTTCTTCGTTTCCGACACGAAGCAAGAAGACACTGAATACTGGATTTGTTCTTACTTTATATTTTTTGTCAGTTGAATCTTTTTTATTTGAGGGCAGAAGTATAACTTTGGCAAGCTAGCTTTTACAGTCTTTGCTTTTGTCGATTTTGGAACTACTGGTAGTACTTGACATAAATTACCTCCCAAACCATTGATCTCCACCAAAGGGTTTATTAATATTCAATATATCTCTAGAACTCCGAGTAATTATTTCGATCGTTTTACACTTAGCCATAAGTGATTCATCCCATATTATCAATTTTGTTTTTCTTATAAATTTAGCACAATTGTTCTGCTTTGATATATTTGTGATGGTTATTTAAGTTGTTTGAAGAGGTATATCTAATCTAAAGTGGGTGGCCTCATAATAAAATCGTTGTTGGTACATCACTTGCTATTATTGCTAACAATGTCATGCCTCTTGATATGATATTTGCAAATAATGCATGACATAGAAATATTATTTCGATTCCATCGGAGGCATCTACAAAGAATAATCATGTTATAGCAGAGTCGACTCTTTATAATATAGTCTTGAAAGCTTGTTCTTGTTTAGGATTTAGCTTTGATTGTGCTTCCTCAGATACTGGTATAACATTTTGATTCTTAATAATATGCTAACCTTTTTACTTTGTGTTCTAACGCTCTTTTTATGGAATAAATTTATGTACCCTAATATATTTTTTTAACTTGAATAAGAATTTTACTCATATGATAAATTTAAAAAATAATTGAATTGGATTTTCTTGCTAAATAATTAATTAAAAGATTTAATTATTTGGTTTAAACATAAAAATTAATTTATTCTATGTTGATTCATATCTTAATATTAGTTCTTCTCTTGTTTTGAATTTTAATCTTAATTAAATTTTATCCACCATAAATTTTATTTTCAAAGAGCAAAAGATTGATATAACATTTCACTTTAAATCTTTATGTCAGTAGAATCATTAGTGGTATTGACTCTAACCAACCATTTTTTTTCTCTTTCTCACACATTTATATTCTTAAATATTTTTTTTAGTTGTTGTCTAATAATTGAGTATTTTTTATTATTACACAAACAAATGATAAAAAATATTATTTGAGTAGGAAAATAGTTCAAATATAATATAAAAATATATTATCGCGGGGCTTGTTTTTCTCTCAATTTTAACTCTTTATGCAATCTTTAATATTACTTTTATATTTTTTGATATTAGACATTACAGAGTGGTAATGTATTGCCAATACGGAGGATTCTTATTAAATTAATTTTATTAAACCTTCCTACATATTTTTAATAAGAATTTAATAGATAAAATTTTATTAATTTTAAAATCTTAAATATTAAAAATTAGCATAGAAGGTATTGTAATCCAAAAAATAGGTTATTGCAGTTATGTCCCTTCCCTGTGGGTTCTTCCGTTTAATATTTTAGGGCTATTTTGGTATATTAATATCGTATTTATATTTTTTATAATAATATAGGCTCTCCTATTTTCTAAATTGATTTGGGCAATATAATACATTCTCAAATTAAATTAGTAATAGGACATTATAATACATTTTTAAATTAAATTAGTAATAGGACATTATAATACATTTTTAAATTAAATTAGTAATAGAAATTTTTAAGAAGTATATCCTAAAGGTAATAGGATTACATGAATAAAGATATTTACTTGTTCAATTTTATATGAATTAGACAACCCGAAAGTAATTATACTAATATGATTCCTAAAAGTAATCATGTAGGATTCCTGACATGTAGTATTATATCCTAAATCTAATAGGATTATAAGGCTAATATCTAAAATTTCAGTTATGTCCGTTTATTATGAGTTATTATGTTTAATATTATAAGGTTATTTTTATAAACCGATTTTGTATTCATGCTTTTATAATAATATAGATAGATAGATAGATAGATAGATAGATAGATAGATATAGATAAATCGGATAAGGGTCTGATTTGCCCCTCTACTATCATAATTAGACCTTAGATAGATAGATAGATAGATAGATAGATAAATAGAGATAGATCGGATAAGGATCTGATTTGCCCCTCTACTATCATAATTAGGCCTTATTTACCCTCCGTTTAAATGTTCTATCAAAAATATCCTTACTGTTATACATTAGGTTCATATTTACCCTTTACACGTTAAAACGGGTTACATTTGCCCTTCGTTATACTTTATGATCATATTTACCCCTCTACTCTTCAAAAAAGGTTACATTTGCCCTTCGATATACTTTCTTGACATATTTATTCTTACAATTATAATTTAGGATCATATTTTCCTCTCATCCGTTAGATCGCCATGTCCCACATTTGTTTTCCTACATGGCGCCTATGTAAAAAAATTTTCTTCCAATTTAAATATGGTCACCTATGTAGATCGCCATGTCCCATCTTTGTTTAGATTGTCGTTGCCGTTTAGACAATGTATTGGGCTCAACAGATTTAGGCCTGTAATAACGTATTTTGGTGAAAACAAAAAATGATGAAGCGAAACAAAATACACCGTTGCCTATACTAATAGAAAATCTAATATGTTCCTAAAGGTATTAGGTATACATGCAAACGTGTAGTATTATATATCTATACTCGAAAATAATTATACTAATAGAATTTCTAAAGGTAATTATATAGGATTCCTAATGTGTAGTATTATGTCCTAAAACTAATAGGATTACAAGACTAATGTCTAGAATTCCAATTATGTCCGTTTATTGTGAGTTATTATGCTTAAGATTAAAATGTTATTTTTGTAATCCAACATTTTATTCATGCTTTTATAATAATATAGATAGATAGATAATTATGTATAATTAATGTATAATCAATGTATATGGATCAGAATTATATACGTGTAATTCATCAAGGGCCCAAAAAGAATCTAATTCACTTTTGATGGGCCTTCTCTTTTTGTTGGGCCAACTGGACAATGAAACAACAAGGCTTAGAAAAGACATCAGCCTCCAAACGAGCCCATAAGCCGAATCCAAAGAAGAACGTGTGGATAAGATGGGATACCATAATTTCTCCAGCTTCTGCTGAAGTGAGTGTGAGAAGAAATAGAGAGAGAGAGCCATGGCGGGAGCTTGCTTATCTTCTTCTTCTTCTTGTTGTTGGAACTTGACTTCAAAATTCAGTACCCTTTCTCTCAATGGACCCCACCCAAACGCTGCTGCATTGAAGCCCCTCAGCTTCTCTGCCAACACTTCCCTCAATCTCTTCTCCAAAGGTAACTCACTTCATTTACTAATTTACTAATTTCACAATGGTTGGAATAATTAAGAGCTTTATGGCCCTAGTGATTATTTTCTTTGAATTTTGCAGGGAGTGTATCGCTGACTTCGGTGAAAATGCCGTTTCGTCGTTCAATCGTTTGCGAAGCGGCTCCAACGAAGAAAGCGGATTCAGCAGCGAAAAGGGCAAGACAAGCTGAAAAGAGGCGGCTTTACAACAAGGCTAAAAAATCTGAGGTCAAGACTCGGATGAAGACGGTTAGTTCCTTTCCCTAATTACTCCTGGCTTTAATTTATGTTTGGTACTCCATCCGTCCCAATTTAGGGGCAAACTGTTCTTTTTAGTCCCAAAAAGAATAACATCTTTCTAATTCTAACTTTAAACTTTACATATTTATCAGTTAATGAGATGACTTATAGCCACGTGAATGTCTATAACAGACCACAAGTTTTCAAGAAATTTTCTTTCTTAAATTCCGTGTCTATTCAAACTATGATACATAAAATGGGACATCAGTAGTAATTTGTTTGAATTGTCAACTATTTTGTTTTCTGGTAATTTTTCTGTTGTACTATTTACTTTTCTCCATTAAATTTTCGTTGTTCTGTAGTGTGGTTTTTATCGTGCAATTGATATTTCTGTTTTGGTGTTTATCTTTTTAGTTTCACTTGTAGTGTCAAGATAGGCTAGGTAAAGGGCCCCTCTTTGCTTCTCAGTTTGGTTGAAGTTGATCTAAAGATTTGAATGTGTTCTGTAGATAATTAAAGAAACATTTAAAGGGAGTAAAAATTATGTGCAGAACAGCTCTATCATAAAGCCACATAAGTGGTCACCCGCTCTCCCTTCCACATACTTGTGGAGGCTGGAAACATCGTACTTTTACTGAAAGTAAGAGTCAGAATTATGCTACAACAAGATATTGACAGACAACTGTCTGAGTCACTTTTTCTTTGACAAGAAAACATTGTTCTCTTGATCCTCCTAACATAAGAGGAAGAGCTATACGTCAAAAATTATACATATAAAAGAACAAGAAGGAAAAAGTCCCCAATTTCATGTGAACAGGCCCTACAAAATGATGTTAGCATTGAGATTTTATTTTAGCTTTGAGGTTTGTTTATTTATCCTTCTATAATTACTGATAAATTTTATTGAAGGGTGGAAAGCAGTAAGCTAGTTCATCAAAAAATTTGTTTAATCTTATTTGAGTGCATGTTTAACATTTTTTAACTCCCGTCTTTTGATACGTCTTATGTGATACACCAAGTCCTATTGAATTGTATCAAGCAGCACGGGCAAGAGTGAGTGGATGAGTGGGGCGTAGTCCATTTGTTAATCTGATTCCTTGCTTTGGATCTTTAAGGTCTTAGTAACCATTTTGCCTGTCGCGCAGCATGAATCACTATCTTGCCAAAACCGTTAAAATTATGCTGCTGATGGGTTATTGGTCCTTGATCCAAAAAAGCAAAAGTTGGGGTCAATATTTAACTTTAGAGAATAATCTGAATTTAAATTTCAATAAAACAGTAAGGCAATACAGATTAGACATTTTTGTGCTAAGTGCTCTTGTATACTTGTCCGCTGTTGGATAGCAGTTTTCCAGTACAAGAAATATGACTTTTACATATATCAAAATTATTACCTCTTGCATTGGCTCTCTGCTCTTAGAAATATTTCTTAAATATTTTAAGGTGAAGGTTAAAATCTTGAGCAAAAGACCATCTTCCTTTCATGAGTGTTTTACTGTCAGTACTATCTTCAGTATTATGTGAGGTCAAGGTGTCTAATTTTCATGAATGTCACTTTGAAAGTGAGGTGACTGTTTCTAAATTTTCCATGTTTTTTTCCAATATATTAGGATAGCTAGAGTGGAACCTTTTTTTTGTATTATTTCACCTGTGAAGACTAGTGGTGTGCCTCGATTTGCACTTGAGTGTCGTGATTTCATAGTCAGCAGGGCTTCAAACTCCAGCGTTTGTGGCTGAGTCATAGCTTCAACTGTTTAGGTCAAGTTGGAGGCTATTAGAGCTCCCGAAGTCAGCATTGCTTCAAACTCCAGCGTTTGTGGCTGATTCATAGCTTCAATTGTTTAGGTCAAGTTCTCCCTTATGGAGTCAGGAAACTTGTTTCCTTTTGTTTTCCTTTTGGTCACCTTTTTTACCCATTTTCAGAATCCCGGAAGAAAATTATAATGTTCTCCGAGGTCATGGATATTTGGAATATGAAGATGGTTTGTCATCAGGATTCTGTCCTTTGCTCCCTCCATCTATATGTCTATATGGTGCAGTAGATACTAGGTGATCCCAGAGTCGATATGACTGAACAAATTCAAGATTTGTGGCTTGACAAAAACGCTGTATCACTTATAGTTTTTAAGATAAAAAGATGTAAGAAGCTATCTTGATATGTCCTATGTGTCCTTGCACCGTCAATCAGGGACTATAATAGGCGAAAAAGGGTTCAACAAGTTGTTTCTCTCTGAACTGAAACTCAAACTGGAACCAAAGTCTGGTTCTACTTGACTGATTTGTGGAGATCTAAGCGGTAATTTAGAGTGATTCGCTTCGCTTTTCTGATTGATATATAAAATAATAGAATTAGGAAATCCTTTATTTAACAAACTAAGTGAGAAGAATAAGGTATCCTGAGAAGTTTGATAAAAATGAAGCCATTGCTAAATAAAGTAATGCTGATTAAGATTCATAAATCTGTCCTTTATAAAAAAGATCCATGAATCTGTTTTGAGTTCATTTCTAATGTCATTCTTTTAAAAAAAATAGTGTTCTCAGTTTTGTGCCACGAAACTAATAATTCGAGAAAGATTAAGTAAACATTTTCCAGCAACGCTGACAAACACATAGAGAAAAAGATATAGCTGAAGCAGGCTTCTTTATCCCTGCATATGGAAGTTAACCTTAGTTCATTTCTAGGTTTTGGAAGCATTGGACACATTGAAGAAGAAAACCGATGCACAGTCAGAGGAAGTTCTTTCTGTTGAAAAGTTGATTGCGGAGGCATATTCAGCAATCGATAAAGCAGTCAAAGCTGGGACACTTCACAGGAACACTGGAGCAAGAAGAAAATCTCGGCTTGCTAGAAGAAAGAAAGCAGTTGCGATACATCATGGCTGGTATGTGCCTGCTCCAGTCGCTGAACCTGATCTTGTAGCCACAGCTTGATGTCATCCAAATTTTCGATATTGAATGTAAAGCAGTGGCAGATTTTGGAGAATTCAGCTTCCTAGAATATGATCAGATTATTCTATTTTTGATATTGTATATGACCTTGTTGTGCAATCAATTTCTCCTTTTCTTTTGCTCTTCAGTTAAATTGTGTTTACCTTCATTTTGTTTCTTGAACATTTTGGCGTTAATTATAATATTGATTTGAGACACTTTCAAATGGACATTTTCTTGAAATATTAAACTATACTGATAGTGTTAAAAATTTACACACGGTTAGAGTGTATAACTTAAATCCTTTCTTACCAACAATTACTGGCTTCTTTTCATTTTTTTAATTTTTTTTTGCAATGAACTTTTTTCTTCTTCGAAAGCAATGTACTTGTTAATCATCTTGGGAGAAAAACCCACGAAAATGTTCTAGCTGCTTCTTTCAGTGAGGAAATTGATGTTAAACGTTTAACATCTGTTACATTTTAAACACAGTTCAACCGTTTTCTAAAGCAAAATTTAGAATTCAATACAATGAACGGAATTATTAGGTTTAGACGAAATAGAAAATGATATTTAAACCTGTTTTTCGTTTTTTACTTTGCCTTAAATTTGTTCTTACATTTTGATGTTTTCTCACGAGCGTCTTGTCTTTTTTTTTTTTGACTAAATAATTGTGAGTTTGAATGTAAGACGAAGTTTCTCTTACTTGGATTATGAACAACAAAGATTGATTAAAGGCGGTAACTTGACCGAGAATTTTCAGAAACCACTATTGTTAAGTGATTATTAACTTCCTATAGCTATCATATACATAATTACTTCTTATAGCTACTATTCAGTTGTTACGGTAGTGTATTCGCGCTGCTATATTCATGAATACAACAGCAAAAAACGCCTAAAATTAGGGCAATCCAACTGTACGCGCATGTATTCACATGTATTCGCGTCATGTATTCATGAATACAGTAACGACAATCACCTTAAAAATAGGTATGTCCAACTGTCTAATAACGGAAATAATATCAATTAGTGTGATGCACTCCTAATATAACTCAACAAAATCAATTCTAACATGCCTCATTATCAACCTAATTAATTAGAATGATTTTTCAGTTGTATATAAATGTTGTATTTAACTTTTCTATTTAGTGTGTTTCAATATTTATTTTTTACTGTTGCATTCATTAGATTCAATGTTTGTATTTACTGTATTCGTTATTTTATATTCAGTATATTCAAATGTATTTGTATTAACAATATTTTAGTTATTCCTAATACATGTTATTACTGCTGTATTCAGTATATTTTATTAGTTGTATTCATTGTATTTCTATTTGTATTCAGTGTATTTTACCGTATTTCACTATATTTTAAAATCAAATGTATTCAATGTTTATATTATGTAATGTTTGTATTCAGTGTATTTCAATATTTATATCTTGTATTCATGCACACTGTATGTACAATATGCATGAATACATGTGTATTCAGCTGTATTAAAAAAATACAGATTTTTGAAATACATATTCAATGTTTATATCTTGTATTCATGCACACTGTATGTACAATATGCATGAATACACGTGTATTCAGTTGTATTTAAAAAATACAGATCTTCGAAATACCTAAAATACAGGCAAAAAATGTATTTATATAAAAAATACAATGTGTTTGAGTGAATTTGTATAGAATACAATATATTTGTATTATTGTATGTGACTAAATAGCAAAGAAGGGAAGAAAGTTCGTCGGAGATGGCGTTTTCTGGCCAAGAAGAGAAGAAAGTTCGTCGGATCCGTACAATAAATTTATGATCACTGAATCACTTTACCTTTTCTCAATAAAATACATTGTAGTAGTAGGTTACCAAAGAAAAATATGAAATCATGCCAACAAATGTTAGTGAATCTTCATTGCATCCCTTAAGTTAAGCAACAAACGCGAAAAGAAAAACCAAAAGGGAAAAATAAATTGCAAAAGAGGAAAAATTCAGTAGGAAATTCGTAAACATCTATGTCGTATTGCTAATTTATAAAGCTTGTTAGGGGAAGTTGCTTGAAGAGAGAGAGATTCTTCTTTCTCGTCGGCCATCAATACTAGGGCTTGAGGTCTCTCGAAGAGAGAGAGACAGAAAAAAATCTGAGAGAGAATCTTGTGTTATTTGAAAGAAATAGAGAGGAAAAAACAATATAAATAGCGTATTTCATGCCTCAATGGTAGTATATACCATAAATACCTATTTTGCTATAAAATATAAAAGGTATCTATAAAAAATAATATTTTAAAATAATTTTAGTTTATAATAAATAGGGTGTATACCTTTGCTATATGAAGTAAAATTTTCATATCTGAAAGGGACTGGCATTAGTTCATTTTATATTTTTGGTAAACGAGAATGAGTATTTGTACCACTAATTTTTAAAGGTCGCAAATAAAATATTCTCATTGTCCCATTTTGTAACATTACTATTTGACAGGTGAAAAGAATTTAAAGAGTCAGCGTCTTGAATTCACTTTAAATTAACTATTTCAACTCCCTTACTTTAAGAGCCCGTTTGGACATAAGAATTTTTTCCTTTTTAAAAGAAAAATATTCAAAACAATATTTAGTTATGAAAAATTTACCTTTTTTCAAATCCAACTTGAAAATGCATTTTCGAATTTGAAAAACTGCTAAGAACGAGTTTTTCAATAGAAAATTGGGACATTGATATTTTTAAGTTTTATAAATTTATCCTATATTTTTTAAATTTATAAAAGGGCCATAATCAATTATTAAACCTAGGTAACACCTATAACTACCTACCATCTGATTGAGTGGCGTTGGACTATATTTTGATATTCACTGTTGAGATCTATGATTTATACTTTTACCCGAAGGAGCCACTGTAGCTTCTATTAGAGATTGTTCGTACAGTTGAACAATCGACATGTTTGATTATTTGCTTCAAGTAGGAAAATCAAGTCGGGATGATTTTGATATTTTTTACAAATTGTGGGGTATAAATCACGTTTCATGATTTTGAAAAAAATATATCCAAATATGTTGCAAAAATTATAACCAAACACAACTTGTGGGACCAAGTGAAGTTTGTTTTGATGATTGGCAAAGGAATTCGAGCATGAACCAGATCAATACACAGTTGCACAGACACGGGCAGATTCGAGCATAAGGGATGCACGTGATGGAGATAAGCTTAAGTTATTATATCTGATATCTCCTGATCGAAAAGTTGCATAAATGATAAAAAGAAGGACTCCTTACTCGAAGAGAACTTTATCTAAGATAAGGGTGGAGTTAGAAGTTGAAGATACCTAGAACTCTTCCACAAAGGAAGAGTAGCATTAGAACTCTAGTTATTTCTTATTCTACTAACTCTATATATAGCAGGATGTTCTCATTTTACAGGTACGCACAAACGCTGAAGTTAAACGTGAGTTGAGAGCAAAATAGCAAGGAATTTTGCAAACAATTCTTGTGTGAATCAAGTGTGCGAACCTGAAGCTACATGAACCAGATAAAAGAACCAGTTCCAAGCGTCTGTCTTTTATTCTAGTTCAATTGTAGTAGATATTTTTAAATTGTACATTTCAGTTTTATCTAGAAGCAATTGTATTAGGTACTTTGAGTATTCAAGTTAGAGTTAACTTGAAGTTGTCGCAACAGTTAGAGGCTGGTTGCCACAACGAGATTAGAGTTAATCCTTAGGTTTACAAAGAGTTTTGTAAATGCTATTTTGGCTCAGTGATTTAGCGAAGTGTTGGGAAAAATCCTACTGAGTAGTAGGTCATGGATTTTTTACCTTTTGAGCCGGGTATTTTTCACGTAAAAATATTTATATTCTTTACTTTTCGTATTTACTATTTCTGCAACAGTAGTATAAGGAGCACATAGAAGAACCAGGTCCTTCTATAATCAGTGCACGCGCAAATTGGACACCACATAAATCACCCCCCTCTTGTGTGGCATTGAAGTATAAAACATCAATTGGTATTAGAGCAGGTTATTCTTGAAGAGCCTAACACCTTAGAAGAAGATCAAGATGAGTGCACCACCTGAAAACTGGGAAGGGCAATCCACTGCCAGGCCACCACTCTTTAATGGCCAGTACTACTCTTTGTGAAAAAATAGGATGGGAGATCACATTATAGGAGAGGACTATGAGCTATGGGATATTGTCAGCGATGGTCCACTGGCTAAATTGAAGATAAATGCTAAAGAAGTAGAGGTGCCAAAGACAAGAGCGGATTGCACTGCTGAGGACTTGAAGAAATGGGAGAAGAATTCTAAAGCCAAGAAATGACTTGTTTGTGGACTTGGTCCAGATGAGTACAATAGAATCAAAATCTGTACAACTGCCAAGCAAATTTGGGACACATTCCAAGTGGCTCATGAAGGAACACCTCAAGTGAAGATATCCAGAGAAACTCTATTGTATTCTCAATATGAAAACTTTGCTATGAAGGAAAGAGAAACCATTCAAGAGATGTACACAAGGTTCACTACACTGACAAATGAACTAAAGTCTCTTGGAAGGACTTTTTCTGAAGAAGAAAGAGTCGAGAAGATACTCACTAGGGTTTTGCCTATCTCTTGGGAGAGCAAAATCACTACCATTCAGGAATCAAAAAAAATTGCCACTCTCCTACTGGATGAATTAATTAGAAATTCACTTCTTATAAACTTAGGAGACAAACCATGAAAATGGATGCACCTAAGAAGGAAAAGAGCTTGGCACTCAGAATCACTGAAGGTTCTGATCTAGAAGATGATGAAATGGCTATGATTATCAAGGAGTTCAAGAAGTACATGAGGAGAGGAAAAGGCACTTCAAGAAGTGGAAACTATAGCAAGTCAAAAGCTCCTGAGAAGCAAACCAATGATGTCTACTACAAGTGTGGAAAAACTGATCACCACATCAAGAATTGTCCTTTATGGGAAATTGAATGGAAGAAGGAAAGAGCTAAATAAAGGAATAGGAAGAAGGAACGGGTTCAATCCAAGAAAAGCAACAACAAAGGATCAACCAAGGTTATGGTCGCTGCTTGGGGAGAAAGCTCAGATGAAAGCTCAGATGATGATGATGAGGATGAACAAGCACTTATGGCCATCGGAAAATCTGATGAAGAAACTAAGGTAAGTGTAGTTCATCTCAAAGACAAGATTAAATTGTTGTCTAAAGAAAGGTTGTTTGAGTATTCTAGAACTAATTGATGAATCTGAGGATGTAAACAATGAAAAGGAGCAGTTGTCTAAAGAATGTGTGATTTTGAAGGCTAAGTGCAAAAATCTGGAACTTAGGGTTGGTCAAACTGTAAGAGAAAACACTGTGTTGAAGAACCAGGTGCATACACTTGACTTAACTGTCCTAGAGCTTAGATATGAAAATCTAAAACTGAAATTAGGAACAGGTAAAATGATAATTGATCACACATAGCTCACTCTAGAAGAAAACGTAGGAAAAATGAAAGACGAGTTGTATAAAAGGGATGAGTAGGTAAGAATCCTAAAGGAGGATCTAAGCAAGGTCAAGCATGAGCTAGACAAAACTTCTAAATGGAACAGGTCCTCCGACACACTTTTATAGCTACAAGAACACCATAGTTGCAACAGAAGAGGACTTGGCTTTGGGAATCTGGCACCTAAGTGGGATCACAAAGGCAAGTACCTCACACTTCCTGAGAACAATATTTGCATACACTGTGGTAAAACAGGTCATTATAAAAGCGAATGCACTACAAAAGAAAAGGCAAGTCAAAAGAATGAAGAATTTGTTCAAGGGAAGAATATGCTACCGAGTTGGGCTAAAAAGAATTTGATTCATCCTTTTGCCCATAGAAAAGGACCCAAACTAGTTTGGGTTCCTAAGACTAACCCTTGATTTCCTTTTGCAGGTCCAACTAAGGGGGGAACATCCAAATATAGTACATGGATAGTGGCTGCTCAAAGCACATGACAGGAAATAAGAACCAGTTCCTTTCACTTGAGGACCTTAAATGAGGTAATGTCTCCTTCGGAAATGGGAAGAAAGTTGAGATCATTGGGGTTGGAAAGGTAGGTAAGACTGATTCTCACTCTATTGAGAATGTCTACTTGACAGATGGACTGAAGTACAGTCTAATAAGTGTATCACAATTGTGTGTTAGAGGTAATATAGTAGCATTCACCCATACAAAATGTTTTGTGATTAATCTTACCACCGACAAGATAGTTTTGCAGGGAAAAAGAGTGAACAACATATATGTTGTAGATCTGTCCACACTTTCAAGAATGAACTCACTTGCTTAAGTGTGTTGGATAATGATTCCTTCCTTTGGCATAAGAGACTTGGACATGCCAGTCTAAGTCAACTCAACAAACTAGTCTCCAAAGACTTGGTGATAGGGTTGCCTGACATTAAGTTACAGGAAGATAAAGTTTGTAAGGCTTGTGCAAGGGGGAAACAGATAAGATCCTCTTTCAAAATCAAGAAAGTGGTAAGCACCACCAGAACGATGGAACTGGTCCATATGGATCTTTGTGGACCAATGAGAACATTGAGCAGATGCGGTAAGAGATATGTGATGGTTCTTGTTGATGATTACTCTAGGTTTACTTGGACATTATTTTTAACATCTAAAGATGAAGCATTTCACATGTTCACTTCTTTTTTTTAGAAAAACTCATAAACAACTAGGTAATCAACTTGCATCAATTAGGTCTGATCATGATACTGAATTTGAGAATGCTAAATTTGCTGAATTTTGTGATGAGTATGGCATAAATCATAATTTTTCTGCTCCTAGGACTCCACCAACAAAATGGAGTAGTTGAAAGAAAGAATAGGACATTGGAAGAAATGGCTAGGACTATGCTTCTTTCTAGTAAACTGCCCTATAGTTTCTGGGCAGAAGCTATGAACACTGCATGTTACATCATAAATAGGTGTATGACTAGACCTCTTGTTGAGAAGACTCCCTATGAGTTACTTAAAGGGAGAAAGCCAAACATATCCCATCTTAGGGCATTTGGATGCAAGTGCCTTGTGCATAATAATGGTAAAGACTCCCTAGGTAAGTTTGATCCCAGAAGTGATGAGGGAGTATTCTTGGAATATTCTTCACATAGTAAAGCTTATAAGATTTATAACAAAAGAACTATGTGTGTATAAGAAAGTGTACATGTGGTTTTTGATGAAAATAACATTCTTTCTGAGAGGCAGGAACATGATGATGAAGCAATTGGGCTGGTAAGAAACTCAAATGAAACAATAGCCCAAACTGAAGCTGCACCAGAGGAAGGAACAGGGGATGGAACAGGTCTTTCCACCCAGGGCAACTTGACAGGGGGAACTGAACAAAGAGGAACTGATCCTCAAACCTCGAGGGAACCTGTCCATGAACCTGTTTCTCAGCGATAAAATATTGAAGGAACATCTAGCGGAAATCAACTGGTTGTGAAACCTTACAAGTATCAAAGTTCTCATCCCATTGAGATCATAATTAGTAATCCAACTTCTGGAATCAAAACCATATCTTCTTTGAAGAATCTTTGTGCTATTGATACTTTTTTATCTCTCATTTAACCTAAAAATATTGCTGAGGCTTTGCAGGATGCATACTGGGTGAATGCAATGCAAGATGAACTCAACCAATTTGAGAGAAGTCAAGTTTGGTATCTGGTACCAAGACCCAAGGACAGATCAATAATTGGGACAAAATGGATCTTCAGAAACAAACTTGATGAAGATGGAATAGTTACAAGAAACAAGGAAAGATTAGTGGTTCAAGGATATAGTCAAGAGGAGGGCATAGACTATGATGAGACTTTTGCTACACTTGCAAGATTGGAGGCAATTAGACTCCTTATAGCCTTTGCTGCTTATATGGAATTCACTCTCCATCAGATGGATGTCAAGAGTGCCTTCCTCAATGGCTATCTAACGGAAGAAGTGTTTGTCAAGCAACCTTCAGGCTTTGAAAGTAAGGAATGTCCTGATCATGTGTACAAGATTGACAAGTCACTCTATGGGCTCAAGAAGGCTCCAAGAGCATGGTATGAAAGATTATCAAAATTCTTGCTTGAACATGGCTACAAGAGAGGTAAAATTGACAATACTTTATTCTTGAAAGAAAAAGGTAAATATCTCTTGGTAGTTCAGATATATGTTGATGATATAATCTTTGGAGCAACTACTGATAAGTTAAGTAAAGAATTTGCTAAACTAATGGGGAGTGAGTTTGAAATGAGTATGATGGGTGAGCTTAATTTCTTTTTAGATTTACAAATTAAACAAAATTCAAATGAAACTATGATTCATCAGCAGAAGTATGTGAAAGAGCTGCTTAAAAGATTTAAAATGGAAGATTCCAAAGAAATTGACACTCTTATAGCAACAACCACAAAATTGGGTGTAGATGAACCTGGTTCATCTGTTGATCAGAAGTTGTATAGGGGAATGATTGGCTCTTTGTTATATCTCACTGCTAGTAGACCTGACATTGTTTTCAGTGTAGGCCTTTATTCTTGATTTCAGGCAAATCCAAAGGAGTCTCACTTGGTTACTGTCAAGAGGATCCCGAGATACCTAAAAGGCACCACTGACCTCTGTCTATGGTATCCAAAAGGTAGTAATTTCAACTTAGTGGGATATGCTGATGCTGATTATGCAGGTTTTCTTGTGGACAGAAAGATCACCTCAAGTATGGCACACTTTCTTGGCTCATGTCTTGTGTCTTGGGTCAACAAAAAGCAAAATTCTGTGGTCTTATCTACTGCTGAAGTTGAGTATGTTGTTGCTGCCTCATGTTGTGCTCAATTGTTATGGATCAAATAATAATTAATGGACTTTGGAATTGATATAGGTTGTATTCCCATTTTTTGTGACAACACTAGTGCGATTAGTATGACCAAGAACCCGGTTCATCACAAGAGAACTAAGCACATAGATACTAGGCATCATTTTTAAAGGGACAACTATGAGAAGGGTTTGATTACTGCGGAATTTTGTGCTACTGACAAGCAAATAGCTGACATATTCACAAAAGCTCTAAGTAGAGATCACTTTGAAAGGAACAAGTTAGAATTAGGGATGATTAAGATCACCTAAAAGAAAACAGTTCTAACTCAAAAAATTGGTTAGAAAAATTGTGAATTTTTGTACATAATTAGATTAGATTTTGCTCAGTCTCATACCGTCATCAGTATACTATTGTGCCATGTGATAAAATGACTCATTAATCTCTAATGATATTATCTCTATTTTCTTAGAAAATTCAGACTAACACAAGAGATTTCTCAGTGAAGAACCTGGTTCTTCAAGATTACTTGGTACCTATTCTCCACTCTGCATATTTTGGAATAATTATATTTGGATTATGATCAAGAGAAGAGTCCCATTTAATCCTAACCTCCTTGAGCTTATCAGTTACAAAATGAACCGGTTTCATTCAAACAGAGTCCAAAACACAATAAGTGTCTAGATTCTAGGAACATGCTTCAACGTCTTTTCAAACTAACTTCCAGTTTAATTAGACTTCTGAAAAGGCTGTCGTTACCCAATTAAACACTTCCACTTTTAATTGATTAGGCCTTAGTTGTTTCTTCACTTCTTAATTTTTAAGCTGTCAAAACAATTCTCTCATTGTCACGACCCAATTTTCCCTCCTTTTGGGTATCGTGATGGCACTTAGTCTTATGGACTAGGTAAGCCTAACAATAATTAAAATAACAACATTATTTAAATAGAATCTCTTACAATTCCTAAAACCGCTAGTACAAATCATAAGCTCTACAGAGTGTTTGCTAGAAATCCTCTAAATACAACTGTCCAGAAACAGGAATGAACAGTGCAAAATGAAAACTTGAAAGTGACTCCGAAGCCTGCGAACACAGTAACAAGTTTACCTTGAGTCTCCACAGCAACAGTCCACATAGCTAGCTAACGAACAAGTACCTGAATCTGCACAAAAATGTGCAAAAGCGTAGCATGAGCACACCACAGCGGTGCCCAGTAAGTATCAAGACTAACCTCGATAGAGTAGTGACGAGGAACAGTCAAGACACCCACTGGTCTAATAAACTGAACAGATATAAGTACATGAATAACAGAAGTATAATGTCTACATAAGGACTATGCAATATGGCTCACAATACAGTAATGGCATTAAAGCAAGAAACAACAAGTATCAACGGAATATCATGAAAATGACGCAGACAAAGTGAATGGAACACAACCTAAATCCCAATCACGAATACAACAAGGACAAGTAATAACTCAGTAACTACAACTGCTCTTACATCATGTTTTAGCCAACAACTCCACGAGGTACCGAACCTCGGACAAATTCACAACTCACGGGTCTCAATACCTGAACCCTAACACTTGGCATCCTGTGCCCTCATAACACCTCATAACCGCACTGACGANCATCTATGCTCAACAATATCAAGAACACCTCTTATCCGATAAGAGTGTTTAACTACGTGTATGCTTGTGCAAGTATCCTAAGATAGTCCATACTACCAAATAAGCATAAGGAAGAAGAAGAAGAACGGACAACACGTAGAATATTTTCTCACAGCTTTCACAAGATAAAGCTCACACAGGTACGTATACCACTGCACAAATATCAACAACAAGAATGCCCCCAGGCCATAAATCATCACAAATCAATCCCTGACATAACCCACCTTGTCTCGCCACGTGTGTAATAGTAACATAAATGCCCACCTTATCTCGCCACACGTGCATAATAGTATTCCCATCTCGTCTCGCCACATGCGCAACCTATATATATATATATATATACATATCCCGCCTTGTCACGCCGCATACGCAAATATCAATGGTAATAATAGCATGGCAGAAACCTCGTGCAATCCCATAATAACAACCGCACGGCAGAAACCTCGTGCATCACAATAATAACAACCGCACGACAGAAAACTTGTGCATCACCACAACAAGTACCACAACAACAATGACAATAATACAAAGTACAACAAGTAAATCAACTCAAGAACTTTAATTCACAAAGACACGGTAGAACCAATTCACAAGGAATAACCATAGAAAAGAATGATAGGCGTAAAGAGAACAACTCAACAAAGGGAAAACTAATGTATAGCAACGATCCCACAATTTACACTTCAACAACAGGGAAGCTAACACGCATCAAATAATTCTAAATAAAATAAGTCGACTAAGATATAGGATATCTAAACTTCTTTTAAGGTTGAGAAAATTACGAAGGATATTCAACAATTCAATTAAGGATAAGCAGCGGAAAAATAATCATAACCTCAATTAAGACTGAGCAATTATAGAAAAAATAATATTAATTCCAATTAAAGATAAGCAGTTACAAAAAGATAGCATGGCTATAAAAGAGATAACAGTTTCAATTAAGGCACATATGAATCAAGTAACAATAATAGTGGATCATGAAGCAATTGATTCTAATTAAGCAGGTAGATGTAAATCTAGTAATTAAGATATATAATCATAACAAGAACAACTGCATATTCAATGAATACAAGGACCTAAGAACCCTAGAAGGCCAATTTTCCACAAATAAGTCCGTGCACGCACTCGTCACCTCGTGCACATGGGCTACAATCAACATAGAAGACTCAAATCCTAAGTGAAAAATCCCCCACACAAGGTTAGGCAAGATACTTACCTCGAACCAAGCTCAAACAGTCCGTAAGAATGCCCTTTCCTCAATTATCTGACTCTGAATGGTCCAAATCTAACCAAACACAATTGCATATCATGAATACAAAGATAATAGACTAATCTAATTAATGAAATTAATATTTTAACAAAAATTTCGAAATTTGCCCTAAAAAGTCGACCCGGGCCCACGTCTCGGAATCGGGTAAAAATCACAAAATATGAACACCCATTCACTCACGAGTCCAACCATATAAGAATTACTCAAATCCGACCACAAATCCCCTTTCAAAACTCGAAATCTTTATTAAAGAAGTTCTTCCAATTGTGTCCAATTTCAACCCAAAAAATCCAAAACTAAATGGAGAAAACAACTATAGATTAATGCAATAAAACCAAATGCGAGTAAGAAATCGTTACCCACATGATTCCTCTGAAAATCCCTCAAAGAATTGCCTTCTCCCGAGCTCAAAATCAAAAATGGATTGTAAATGAAATAACCCTCGATTCCAACCTCTTTCTGCCCAGCGATCCTCGCACATGCGACCATTTCTCGCACCTGCGCCTACCGCACCTACGGTCTAACCAGTCGCACCTGCGGAAGTCACTAACTCCCACAGTCTCCACACCTGCGAGCCTTCTGCGCATCTGCGGGCATCGCAGATGCAGAACTTTCTCGCACCTGAGACCCCAGGCTAACTCTCAATTCTCGCATATGCGCTTCCATCTCTGCACGTGCGAGTCCGCTGATGCGCACAAATTCTCCGCACCTGCGGAGACTGCCAAGTCCAGTACTTCCCACACCTGCGCCTCATTCTTTGCACCTGCGACCATCGCACTTGTGCCCAAGGTCCACAGGTGTGATTACACCAGAACTTAGACCTCTCCAAAACCATGAAAATCATCCGTAACTCATTTGAAAAACACCCGGGGCCCTCGGGACCCCGTCCAAACATACCAACAAGTTCTATACCCTAACACGGACCCGCTATAGGTCTCAAATCACATCAAATGACATCGAAACTATGAATCGCACTATGAATCGAACTTATAAATTTTCAAATCCTTCAACTTCTAAAACCCGTGCCGAAACCTATCAAATCAACCCGGAATGACGTCAAATTTTGCAAGCAAGTCCCAAATAACATAACAGAGCTGTTCCAACTCTCGAAATCGCATTTTGACCCCGATATCAAAAATTCCACTTCCGGTCCAAATCTCTAAAAATTCGACTTTCGCCATTTCAAGCCTAAATCAGCTACAGAGCTTAGATTTACAGTCCGGGCACGCTCCTAAGTCTAATATCACCCAACGGAGCTAATGGAACTGACAGAACTACATTCTAGAGTTGTCTTCATATAGTTCCGACTACGGTCAAAATTCTAAGACTTAAGTTTCCATATTAGGGCCTAAGTCTCCCAAATTACTCCAAAACATCTGATAACCGAATTCAACCACGCACGCAAGTCAATACACATAATATGAAGCTCCTCAGGGCCTTATGCCACCGAACGTGACTTTAATTTTCAAAATGACCGACCGGGTCGTTACACTTAACTTCCAAACACATACAAACTCATTTTCTCTCATTCCCAAACACAAAAATGGAAAACCCTTCTAAGAATCCCTCATCACCACCCAAGGAAATAACACCCACACCATCTATCACACCTTCAAACATGCCCACCTCTAAGAAAAGTAGAGTCAATATGCTTGCTCGCAAGGTTGTTGATGGAAAAGAACAAATCAAGAAAATCAATGAGTAGTTGAAGGCAAGTCAGGGAGATGAACCCCACAAATCTGAAGACTCTTTCAAATATTCAACTGAGGGGGAAGAAACTATTTCATCTGAAGCAGAGCAGGTAACAGTTAGCCCTAAAGTTACTCCTAAAATCGTCTCTGAAGTTGCTACAAATCTGGAAACTAGGTTTGTTCTAGTAGGAACTATGGATGGGGTAGAGACCACTGAGTCAGGGAAAATTGGTGGTAAAAATAAAAGAAGAAAAGAAAAAGAGAGTGGGGGTGCTCAAGGCGATGTGAGGGGAATGGGAAAATGAGTGGTTGAATCTTCACCCATTCCTGTTGGTGTGATTGAAGAAACTGGAGCTATGATAGTATGGAGTGGGGAATATACTGGAAGAGAAGAAGAAATTATATAAGAAAAAAGGGGAAGTGGGTTTGGAGAAGCAGCTGAGGGGCTGGTTAGGTTGGAGAAAAGGTTCCAAGAACCTGTTCCATCTGTGCAGGAACCCCTCGAGGACCTACTAAGATAAGTGTCTGACAGTTACAATCCTAATAAGAAAAGGGGTTCAGTAGTTAGAGTCCTTGGTACTGCTAGGGCAAATAAGAAAAGAAAGACTGCCTCGTCTATCCCTGTAGAGACTCATCCTACAAGAGGAAGAGCTACAAGGAGTCAGAAGAAGCAGAGTGAGGCTGAACTGGAAAAGGCTTTAGAAGAAAGTAAGAGAAAAGTTACTGCTAAGGGAAAGAAGAAGGTGGTCGAGCCTGTTGAGGTAGTTGACATTGAAGAGATGGACCTGGTTCTTCATGATAAAGAATAGGCAGAAGAAATGAAGGTTGTGACTCCAAAGGCAAAGAAGATCAAGACTTCCATAAAGAAATCTGTTTCAAAGACAAAGTATGTAGGGCCATCTACCTTGGCCAAAAGAACCAGGTCTGCCTTAAAGTCCAGAAAAGTAAAAATAGTGGAAGAAGAAGAGTGGAGTGGAGAAGAAGAAGAAGAAGAAGAAGAATCTCATGCTGAGAAGGACAAGATGGTTAAGTTTGGGAGGAGAACCATCTTAAAAGGTAGACTCCTCAGGGACTTGGAGGAGGAAGGTATGTTGATGCTGCCGGAGAAGTTACAAGTGCAGGGTTGGAAGGACATGGTCCTTCAGATGGATGAAAAGCTTACCAGAACTGAGATTGTGGAGTTTATGGAAAATTGTGATAAAACATGGTAGGGTCACCGGTGTGGTAAAGGGGGTGACAGTGAGTTTTGATGACAAAGAACTGGGAGAGATCTTAGGTGTACCTGCTGCAAGTTACAATGACTACAAGAAACTCAAATGGACAAGTCTAGAGAATCTCCCTACCGCCCTTGCCATTACAAGAAAGTTTTGTGACAATGAAGAAGAGCTCGAGCCCAAGGCTATGTGCAAAAGTGAGATGAAGCCACCTCACAAAGTGCTGTTCGAATTTGTTAACAAAGTTGTGTTGCCTAGGCAGGAAAGGAGGCACATTGCCACATTCATGGACCTGTTCCTTATGGAATGTCTGGACAGTGGGAGGCAATTGGCCTGGATTCATCATCCAACTTCTCGATAGGGTTCTGACTGGCACCAAAACTCATGCCATACCCTATGGTTTCATTCTCACAGCTGTACTTGCACACTTTAAGGTACCCATCAAGAAATGAGAGGTTGGTACAAGCAATGATCACTTTTGGGCAAACACATTGACTGCTTGTGACTATGAACTCCACACCACTCCCAAAGAACCTGGTTCATCCTAAAAGTTACATGTGAATAGAAAAGTGTGAACTTTGGTGCAAGAGAGTGGGGCTAAGGATGCTGAAATTGAAAGGCTGAAGAAGAGGTTGGCAGAAGTAGAAACTGAGAAAGATACTCTCAAAGCTGAGCTTGCAAAAGAAAAGGAAAAGAATGATGGCATTCTTCATGATATGCTGAAACTGCTTCAAGCCAAGAACCAAGAACCCGGTCCTTCCTAGACTTAAAACCTTCCTAGCCTAGTTAGCCAACCAGTGACCCGGATGGGATTTGTTTTTGTCCTTTTTGCTCATGATCCAGTGTTTTTATTTCTCTTTATGCTTTGTGGATGACTAAGTATCAATGATAATTAACTATTTTTGTGCTCTAACTGTTTATTGATGCTTATTAGATGGCTAATATCATTAGATTGATAAATGATGCTTGACTCCATGATTTCATTAGAAGTAGCCCTAGTGGCCATGAGTAATTTCTATTAAAATCTGGTTATCTAACATAATTTCTATGCAACGTTTTGATGATGCTAAAAGGGGGAAGATAGGTTGTGCTTTTTTACTTTGGACTAAAATGTTTATAACCTAATGAACCTGGTCCTTGATGATTTGTGATTTTAAAATGGAAAGTGATCTAACAATGTGTTGATGTTTAGCTAAGCTGACACATGGCCTATGCTTATGAAAAGCACAGGGTTTGTCATCATCAAAAATGGGGATTTTGTTGGACCAAGTGAAGTTTATTTTGATGATTGACAAAGGAACTCGAACATGAACCAGATCCATACACAGTGTGCACAGACATGGGCAACTTCGAGCTAAGGGATGTACGTGAAGGAGATAAGCTTAAGTTGTTATATCTGATATCTCCTGATTGAAAAAGTTGCATAAATGATAAGGAGAAGGACTCCTTACTCGAAGAGAACTTTATCCAAGATAAGGGTGGAGTTAGAAGTTGAAGATAACTAGAACTCTTCCATCAAGGAAGAGTAGTATTAGAACTCTAGTTATTTCTTATTCTACTAACTCTATATATTGCAGCATGTTCTCATTTTACAGGTACGTACAAACGCTAAAGTTAAACGTGAGTTGAGAGCAAAAGAGCAAGGCATTTTGCAAACAATTCTTGTGTGAATCAAGTGTGCGAACTTGAATCTACATGAACCAGATAGAAGAACCAGTTCCAAGCATTTGTCTTTTATTCTAGTTCAATTGTAGTAGGTGTTTTCAAATTGTACCTTTCAGCTTTATCTAGAAGCAATTGTATTAGGTACTCTGAGTATTCAATTTAGAGTTAGCTTGAAGTTGTTGCAACTGTTAGAGGCTGGTTGCCACAACGAGATTAGAGTTAATCCTCAGGTTTACAAAGAATTTTGTAAATGCTTTTTTGGCTCAGTGATTTAGTAAAGTGTTAGGGAAAATCCTACTGAGTAGTAGGTCGTATGTTTTTCACCTTTTGAGTCGGGTGTTATCCACGTAAAAATACTTGTATTCTTTACTTTCCGTATTTACTATTTCCGCAACAGTAGTATAAGGAACACATAGAAGAACCAGGTCCTTCTATAATCAGTGCATGCAAAAATTGACACCACACAAATCACCCCCGTCTTGTGTGGCATTGAAGTATAAAACATCACAACTTTATCTTTAAATCAAATTTTAGAGAAATTTGAAATAAAACAATCTTGGAATTTATATCCAAACGCCTGTAAGAGTTTCCTTTGACCTGATATCATCATAGTAATTGACAAGTTATTTATTGTGCTTTGATACTAGACACCTATGGTCGTAGAGCGATAGTTGAAAGGATATTGGGTACGATTAAATACTTGTAGAATTAGTGATTGATCAAGATAGAATCTATCAACTCTTGGTAATGAGTTTAAGCTCCATGTTGTCATGAATTATAACCGACCAAATTAAGATCTTGGCCAGGGCGATTGAATGAAAGAAGAAAAGAGTTTCTTAGGTAATTCAATGGTCGATTATATTTGACATGAACACATAGTTGGCCGCCCATTAGGATTTGATAGTTGAACCATATCCTAGGGTGACCTAGAGCTATAAGGGCAAAAGGAATTAATGCATTATTATTCTATGGGTTCTTGAGAGTAAATTGTATACTTCATGCTATCCGGCCATTAAGGAGTATTACTAGACGCCACCTTTGATTAGTATATTGATGTGATCAATTTACTACCGGCTTAATATTGAACCTATGAGGTCGCACACTAACGAGTGTTCTGATATTTGCTAAAAGATTAATTACTTTATTATTTGATAATTAAATTAAAGAATTTAATTAGTCAAATAAACTTAGTTATTAGTCCAAATAAAATATTATTATATTCTTTGCTAGCACAGAGGATATAATTAATATTGTGGATAAGTTGAAGTTTAATTCTAGACATGAGAAACCATGGCTCTGATATCACTGCGTGGAATATATGAGTCCAACAAGTTGGTAGGACCAAACTTTGATGATTGGTACAGAAATTTGAAAATTGTTCTCATGCATGAAAAGCTTATTGATGTGATCGATAAGCCTGCCAAAGAAATCTTAGATGAGGATGATGATGATGCCACCAAGATTTATCAGAAATACTTGGAAGAATGTCTTACTACCAAATGCATAATTCTCGCTTCTATGAGTTCTGAGCTCCAGAGGAAACATCAAGATATGGATCCAACTGCAATCATTGAACATCCTAAGAAGATGTTTTGTACACAAAGTAGGACAACTAGATATCAGCTATCTAAGGCTTTATTTGGATACAAATTGTCTAGAAACTCTCCACTTGAACCCTATCTCAATTATATGATTGATCTTATTGAAGAACTTGAGAAATTGGGGTGCAAACTGGGTAAAAAGCTTTCTCAAGATTTGATCTTACAGTCACTCTCTGAATCTTTTTCACAATTTGTTATTAATTTCAATATGCATAAAATGGACTGTGATATTCATGACATGCTTAACATGCTGATTGATTATGAGAATCAACTTGCATCTGAGAAGAAGAAAGAAACTATCATGTTGGTTGGAAACTCTTCTAAAAAGAAGGGTAAGGGTAAATATAAACCCAAGAAGAAGCATACTGCGCCTAAGGGTGGTGTGACCAAACCTAAAGGCAAAGGAGGCAAAGCTAACCAATACGATGCTGAATGTTTCCATTATTAGAAGATAGGACTTTGGAAGAGAAACTGCAAGGAGTATCTTGCAACTCTAAATGACAAGAAACAAGGGGTTCCAAATAAGTAGAAGGTTGAAGAAAAGGAGAAATTGATCTACAAGTTGGAAATGGTGCAAAAGTTACGGCCGTAGCTGTAGGATCAATTTCTTTAATAATGCCTACGGGCAAAGTACTTATGTTGGATGATTGTTATTACGTTCCTAAATTTGTTTCGAACATAATTTCAGCTTCCATGTTAGAAAAGCGTGGTTTTCGCATTATTATAAGCAATGGTATTTGCTCTATTTATTATGATGATAATTTATATGTGAATGGCTATGTAACGACCTGGCCGGTCGTTTTGAGTATTACAACCTCGTTTCCCCATTTACTTCTCATATTGTACTTTATAGTTATTGTGTGAATTACCGGGGTAATTGGTTCGGGTCCAGTGAGGTTTTAGAATGAATTGGAACACTTAGTTTCAAGGTTTAAAACTTAAGTTAAAATAGTGACAGGATACGGACTTATGTATAAACAACCTCGGATTCAAATTTTGATGATTTCAATAGCTCTGTATGGTGATTTTGGACTTAGGAGCGTATCCGAAAAATTATTTGGAGGTTCTAGAGGAATTTGGCTTGAATTGCCGAAAGTTGAAGTTTTGGGAAGTTTGATCGGTGGTTTGACTTTTTGATATCGGGGTCGGAATCCGATTTTGAAAATTTGAATAGGTTTGTAGTGTGAAATGTGACTTGTGTGCAAAAATTAAGGTCAATCGGACGTGATTTGATAGGTTTCGGCGTCGTTTGTAGAATTTGGAAATTTAGAAATTTATTAGGCTTGAATCCGTGTGTAGTTCGTATTTTTGAGGTTGTTAGGTATGATTTAAGGCCTCGAGTAGGTCCGTGTTATGTTATGGAACTTTTTGATATTGTTGATTGAGGTCCCGGGGGCCTCGAGTGAGTTTCAGACGGTTAACGGATCAAATTTGGACTTAAGGAAATGCTGGAACTGCTGCCTACTGGTGTGATCGCACCTACGAAGTTTTTGATCGCAGATGCGAAGCCGCATGTGCGTAAAATAAGTCGCAGAAGCAGCCAAGAGAGGGACTGGGCAGTGCTCGCAGGTGCGAGGAATTTTCTGCATCTGCGAGGCCGCATGTGCGAAGGTGTTACGCAGATGCGGATTGGGGCTGGCGTGGGGCGAACGCAGGTGCGAAGGGTTTGCGCATCTGCGAGGCCACAGATACGAAGTTTTGAAAGGTTGGCATTGTCCGTAGGCACGCAATTTGTTCCACAAATGCAGATGCACAGGTGCGAGCCTAGGCACCGCAAGTGCCGAAATGCCTGGGCAATGTTAAAAATGAGGGTTCCGAGAATTTGTCTCATTTTCGGATTTTGGAGCACGGTTTGGGCAATTTTGGAGAGGAAGTTTTCTACACAACTTGGGGTAAGTGTTCTTAACTCCTTTGTGATTATATTCCATGAATTAATCTTCATTTTTGGTGTAAGATTATTGAATCTTCAAGAGAAATAGAAAGAAATTTCTAGAATGTCACAAAACAAATTTTTCAAGTTTGAATACCGATTTGGAGTCGGATTTGAGTGAAATTAGTTTGGTTGAACTTGTAATTGGATGGGTTGTCGTATTTTGTGAGTTTCGTCAGATTTCGAGATGTGGGCCCCACAAGTGATTTTTGGGCATAATTTCGGATTTTTATGGAAAATATTAGCGTTTTGATATGGAATTAATTCTTATAAATTTTGTGGACTGAGACAAATTATTGTGACTAGATTCGAGCCATTTGGAAGTTGATATGCGCAAAATGGAATTTCTGGAGCATTGCTTAGCTTGCTCGACATTGGATTTGGCCTATTCGAGGTAAGTAACTCTTCTAATCTTGGAGTTGAGGGTATGAACCTTGAATATATGTATTTCGTAAATTGTTGGGAGGTGACGCACATGCTAGGTGACGGGCATGTGGGCGTGTACTATAGAAATTGTGATATAATTGTTTCTGTGGAATTTTGTAGTTAAATGATCTTGGCATTTTTCATGCGTAGAGAAATTAAGCTGAAAAGCATATTAAAAATCATGATTGAGGCTATGTGCCAGTATTATTGGGACCCCCAGAGGTCATATTGCTGTGAATTATCTGTTTTAAATTGAAAATTCATACTCAGTCATATTCATTTCATTGCATATCATATCTCAGTCTCTGTTGTTATTTATTGATACATCATATCATCATTTTTGGGATAGTTTTCATGACATTGTGAGCTCTAGAGACTGGAGAGATTGATGACTGAGTGAGGCCGAGGGCCTGATTTGTGAGGATATTTATGGGATCGAGCTGCACGCCGCAACATGTTGCACACTTATGGGATCGGGCTACACGCAACATCATGTTTGATATCGGCCGAGGGCCTGATTGCGAGGATGAGTGTAGATCGGGGTTGCCCGCCTGCAACATACTTTATAGCACGTGAGTTATCCGTGCAGCACATGAGTTATCAGTGTAGATTATAGCGCTTGGGCTGAAGGAGCCCCTCCGGAGTCTGTACACACCCCCAGTGAGCGCAGGTACCTAGTGAGTGCGAGTGCCGAGTGCTGAGTGACTGGGAGGCAAGAGTGATTGTGAGGTATGCCCGAGTGGCAAAAGTGATTGTGAGGTATGCCCGAGTGGTAAGAGTGATTGTGAGGTATGCCCGAGTGGCACGAGTGACTGTGAGGTTTGCCCGAGGGGCTGTATATGAGTGATGTTCTGCTCGAGGGGCTGTTTATGATTTTATCACTGAGTTGCATCGCATTGGCATGCACACATGACATTCAAGCATATGGATGTATTTTTTCTCATGTTGTACAACATCACATCATTCATGATTTCTCACTCATTTTGACAGATGGGAATAGTGATGTATTTGTTTTACACGGGTTATCCGGAAGGAAAATGAAACATATTATTTATTATTGAAAAGATTTTTGGAGAAATTTATTATTTTCAAACTATTCATACTATTGGCAACTTCGGCAAACGATTTGGGTTTTCACTGATGTATTTGAAAGAAAGAACTACTATTTTTGAAATCATTATTTGGATGAATATTTTATCCTTGAGTTACTTCGGGTATTATTTGCTTTATGTTGTTATGGATTATTGTGGACTATTGATTTTGGACCCGACCTTGGTGGAAGCTCGTCACTACTTTCAACCTACGGCTAGGTTTGTTACTTACACAGTACATGTGGTCGGTTGTACTGATACTACACTTCTGCACATTGCGTGCAGATGTTGGCTGTTGTTGTTGCCGTGCTCGATGGTTGCAGGATTTGAAGATGTACCTGCGTTCCTATTGTAACCGCCTCTTGTTCAGGGTAGCCTTAGATTTATAAAAGCTGTGTTTATGTATTATTCAAACAGACTATGTATTTATTTCATTTCCGCTTTGTATACTCTATTCTTAGAAGCTCATGATTTGTACTACCAGTTCTTGGGGATTGTATAAGATCAGGATCTTTATTCACTTAAATTGCTTTAATAATTATTACTGAAATTGGTTAGTTGGTAATTGGCTTACCTAACGGGATGGGTTAGGTGCCATCACGACTAGTTGGATTTTGGGTCGTGACAGAATATCTCCAACATGATGTTTATGTCTTAACTAATATGAATGCTAATTCGATTATGCATGTTTCAAGTCTTAAGAGGAAAAGAGATGATCAAGTAAATCATACATACCTTTGGCATTGTAGGCTTGGTCATATTGGAGAGAAAACAATTAACAAGTTGTACAAAGAAGGGTACCTTGACAAGTATGATTTTGAATCATATCCAACTTGTGAATCTTGTCAGTTGTCTCAAAGGAAAAATGACCAAATCTCCATTTACTGGAAGTGGAGAAAGAGCTACTGAATTATTGGAACTAATTCATACAGATGTTTGTGAGCCCATGAAAATTCAAGCTAGAGGTGGATATTCTTACTTTATCACCTTCACTATTGATATGTCAAGATATGGATTTGTGTATCTTATGAAACACAATCTGAATCTTTTGAAATATTCAAAAGGTTCCGTAGTGAAGTTGAGAAACAGACGGGTAAAAGTATCAAGGTACTAAGGTATGACAGAGGTGGAGAATATCTTAGTGAAGATTTTATGAGGTATTTCAAAGAGAATAGGATTCTCTCACAGTGGACTCCTCTAGGAACGCCACAACATAATGGTGTGTCTGAAAGGAGAAATCGAACTTTATTAGATATGGTGAGATCTATGATGGGGTTCACTGATCTTTCAATATATTTATGGGGATATGCTTTGGAAGCAGCAACATACTTGCTTAATAAAGTTCCCACTAAGTCAGTCTCTACAACACCATATGAGATATGAAAAGGACGTAAGCCTAACCTTAAGCATATTAAAGTTTGGGGCTGTCCCGCTTATGTTAAGAGACTGCAATCTGATAAACTTGACTCAAGATCTGATAAGTGTAGGTTTATTGGGTATCCCAAAGAAACAATGTGATATTATTTCTATCACCCTTCTGACCATAAAGTGTTTCTGGCTAGAGGAGCAACCTTTTTGGAAAGGGAATTTCTTTTAGAAGGAAATTATAGTAGAGAAATAGAACTTGATGAAGTTCAAGAAACCAATGAATCAACACAATATCAAGATCATGAGACACCTTTATTGGATGTTTTGAAGTTGACAAGGAAGTTTTCATCTTCAACGGTTGAAGTTCAAGAACTAAATGTAGTTCAAGAACAAAATATAGTTCAAGAACATGTTAATGAACCAGTTCCAAACTAAATTGAAGAACAACCAAATCCAACACAAGGTGAGCAAGTTGCACAAGTACATCTTAGAAGGTCTACACGAGAACGTCTTGTACCAACTAGATTAAATATAATGGTACAAGATTATGTATCAAATGAGGTTGATCATAATGATGATGACCCAAAGACCTATGAAGAGGCTATACAAAGCTCTGACTATGAGATGGCAAAAGGCCATGAAATCCGAAATGGAATCCATGAAGGAAAATAAAGTATGGATTTTAGTTGAACCTTCAAAGGATATAAAACCTATAGGTTGTAAATGGGTTTTTAAGAAAAAGATTGGAGTAGACGGAAAGGTGGAGACCTACAAAGCCCATCTTGTTGCGAAGAGATATCGTGAGAAATAAGGAGTCGACTATGATAAGACTTTCTCTCTTGTGGCAATGCTCAAATCAATTCGGATTTTACTTTCTATAACAACATACTACGATTATGAAATATAGAAAATGGATGTGAAAACATCTTTTCTGAATGGTGAGCTAGAAGAGGATGTGTACATGACACAACCTGAAGGTTTCACATCTCCGCCTGATCATAATAAAATTTGCAAGCTACATAGATCCATTTATGAATTAAAGCAAGCTTCTCGAAGTTGGAATATTCGCTTTAACAAGACAATTGAAAAGTTCAATTTTGTTAGATGCGAAGAAGAGCTTTGTATGTACAAAACAGTTAGTAGGAGCACAATTATATTCTTAATACTTTATGTTGATGATATATTACTCATCGGGAATGATGTACCAGCATTGTAAAGTACCAAGATTTGGCTATCTGAACAGTTCTCCATGAAAGACTTGGGAGAAGCAGCTTATATATTGGGAATAAAGATCTATAGAGATAGATCTAGGAAGCTACTTGGGCTTTCTTAGTCCTTGTATATTGATAACATCTTAAAGAGGTATAACATGAATAATTCCAAAAGAGGCTATCTACCGATAGGCACTGGAATTGCTCTCAGTAGGAAGGATTGTCCTAAAACACCTGAAGAGAGAGAACACATGAGTAGAATCTCATACGCTAGTGCAGTGGGAGCTATCATGTATACCATGACATGTACACGTCCTGATGTGGCTTATGCATTAGGAATGACTAGCTGATATCAGGCAAATCCTAGTGAGGAACACTGGAGGGTGGTAAAGACCATTCTTAAGTACTTAAGAAGGACTAAAGACCAATTCCTCATTTATGGAGATTCTGAGTTGAAACTTGAAGGTTATACTGATTCAAGCTTCTCTTCAGATAGAGATGATAGCAAATCTATTTCTGGTTATGTATTCACCTTAAATGGTGGTGCAGTGAGTTAAAAAATTTTCAAAGAAGCTACAGTAGCTGATTTAGTGGCTGAAGCAGAATATATAGCAGCTAGTGAAGCTGCTAAGGAAGCTGTATAGATGAAAAAGTTCTTAACTGAACTTTGTGTGGTTCCTTCAATTGAAGGTGCAGTTCAATTATTGTGTGACAATACTGGAGCCATTTCTCAAGAAAAAGAACCAAGATCACACCAAAAATCCAAACATGTCCTGCGAAGGTATCACTTGATAAGAGAGATCATTGAACGTGGAGACGTCGAGATTTAAAAGGTTGATGGAAAGGAAAATGCTGCAGACCCATGCACTAAAGCTCTTAGAGCAAAGGAGTTTGACAAGCACAAGTGAAAATTGGGAATGAAGTACAAGAACGATTGACTCTAGTGCAAGTGGGAGATTGTTAGGGATATAATATATATGCCCTAGATCCAATCTCATATTTGATGATTTGAACATATTTTTGTGAATGTTATTTGATATAAAAATATATGGCATTTGATATTCATTTATCATAGTTATTATTAATTACCATTGTTGGATTACATATAGATGTTCTTAACGCGCAGCGGAAGACAATTACAATCCTAGGCAGAACTTTTCGTGTTTAAAATTTATTTACATGTCAAAAATTGGATCTAAGACGTACCTGGTGAAGAGAGACTTGTTCTAAATTTTTTCGATAGTGCGAAGACTCTATGCGTATCCACACAGAGACTGATCCTTCATATCAACTCTTTGATCAATGAAACCCCGCGAACAAATTGAATGAAAATATTGTGTTGAAATTTTTCTCAAAAAATCTCAACTCAAAGGTAGAAGAATAAGAAATAATTTTCTTGTACTAGTATTTTCTATCTTGGCTTTGTATTGCACTATTACTTTCTCAAAGCAATTTTTTTCTCAAGAATAACTCTCTTGGTTTCTACGTGACTTTACAATATGTGTAACATCTATATCACCAATTCTTAATTAGGACTTATATATATATATATATATATATANATAATCTCATATTTGATGATTTGAACATATTTTTGTGAATGTTATTTGATATAAAAATATATTGCATTTGATATTCGTTTATCATGGTTATTATTAATTGCTTGATTAATTTAATAAGGTCCTTGATTAAATTTTGAAACTTGTCATCGTGATGAAGATCATGATAATGAGAGTAAAGTCTCTTACAATTTAATCTAAATTTTATTCTTGATCGTAGGATTATTAATTTGGACATTAGTAATCCGGTTAGATAAATATTTATGTGATCATCTTTATGAGATAAAGATTAGTTGATCTCATTAACTAAATCACAGAAATAGATGATGCGTATAGAGATATGATTATTGAACTGATTCATTGGATAATTCCTAATGGTTAGAATTACCATAAATTGTCAGAAGGATATTCTCTTGAAGAATGTGATGTAAGAGTTTTTTTTGACCCGATATCATCATAATAATTGACAAGTTATTTATTGTGCTTTGATACTAGACACCTACGGCCGTAGAGCGATAGTTGAAAGGATATTGGGTACGATTAAATACTTGTAGAATTAATGATTGATCAAGATGGAATCTGTCAACTCTTCGTAGTGAGTTTAAGCTCCATGTTGTCATGACTTATAACCGACCAAACTAAGACATTGGCCAAGGCGATTGAATGAAAAAAGAAAAGAGTTTCTTAGTCATTCAATGGTCGATTATATTTGACATGAACACATAGTTGGCCGCCCATTAGGATTTGACAGTTGAACCATATCCTAGGGTGACCTAGAGCTATAAGGACAGAAGGAATTAATGCATTATTCTTCCACGGGTTCTTGAGAGTAAATTGTATACTTCATGCTATCTAGTCGCTAAGGAGTGTTGCTAGACGTCACCCTTGATTAGTATATTGATGTGATCAATTTACTACCGACTTAATATTAAAACTATGAGGTCGCACACTAACGAGTGTTCTGATATTTGCTAAAAGATTAATTACTTTATTATTTGATAATTAAATTAAAAAATTTAATTAGTCAAATAAACTTAGTTATTAGTCCAAATAAAATATTATTATATTCTTTGCTAGCACAGAGGATATAATTAATATTGTGGACAAGTTGAAGTTTTTTATTTTAAATAAAAAAATTAAATTACTTCTCTTGGTTGATATATATATGTGATATATATTTATGTACTTGGTAATTATAATTAATATTTATATATATGGATATAAATATTGACTAAGTTGTAGAATTCAATTTATAATTGAATTCACGTGTATTGTCAATAAAAGAAATGAGTTATATTTTTTTTAAAATGCTGGCTAAGTTGTAGAATTCAATTTAGAATTGAATTCCAGAAATGAGTTACATGTTTTTTAAATGTTGACTAAGTTGTAGGATTCAATTTAGAATTGAATTCACGTGTATTGTCAACAAAAGAAATGAGTTACATATTTTTTTAATGTAAACTACGTTGTAGAATTCAATTTAGAATTGAATTCATGTGTAAAGGAATTGTCGGCAACAAACCCATTTGGAATGGGATTATATTTTCTGTAGGAAAATATTGACCATAAGGCATGTGATTTGTATTTTTCAATGGAAATTATATATATATATATATATAATTTCCATTGAAAAATACAAATCACATGCCTTATGGTCAATATTTTCCTACAGAAAATATAATCCCATTCCAAATGGGTTTGTTGCCGACAATTCCTTTACACATGAATTCAATTCTAAATTGAATTCTACAACGTAGTTTACATTAAAAAAATATGTAACTCATTTCTTTTGTTGACAATACACGTGAATTCAATTCTAAATTGAATCCTACAACTTAGTCAACATTTAAAAAACATGTAACTCATTTCTGGAATTCAATTCTAAATTGAATTCTACAACTTAGCCAGCATTTTAAAAAAAATATAACTCATTTCTTTTATTGACAATACACGTGAATTCAATTATAAATTGAATTCTACAACTTAGTCAATATTTATATCCATATATATAAATATTAATTATAATTACCAAGTACATAAATATATATCACATATATATATCAACCAAGAGAAGTAATTTAATTTTTTTATTTAAAATAAAAAACTTCAACTTGTCCACAATATTAATTATATCCTCTGTGCTAGCAAAGAATATAATAATATTTTATTTGGACTAATAACTAAGTTTATTTGACTAATTAAATTTTTTAATTTAATTATCAAATAATAAAGTAATTAATCTTTTAGCAAATATCAGAACACTCGTTAGTGTGCGACCTCATAGTTTTAATATTAAGTCGGTAGTAAATTGATCACATCAATATACTAATCAAGGGTGACGTCTAGCAACACTCCTTAGCGACTAGATAGCATGAAGTATACAATTTACTCTCAAGAACCCGTGGAAGAATAATGCATTAATTCCTTCTGTCCTTATAGCTCTAGGTCACCCTAGGATATGGTTCAACTGTCAAATCCTAATGGGCGGCCAACTATGTGTTCATGTCAAATATAATCGACCATTGAATGACTAAGAAACTCTTTTCTTTTTTCATTCAATCGCCTTGGCCAATGTCTTAGTTTGGTCGGTTATAAGTCATGACAACATGGAGCTTAAACTCACTACGAAGAGTTGACAGATTCCATCTTGATCAATCATTAATTCTACAAGTATTTAATCGTACCCAATATCCTTTCAACTATCGCTCTACGGCCGTAGGTGTCTAGTATCAAAGCACAATAAATAACTTGTCAATTATTATGATGATATCGGGTCAAAAAAAACTCTTACATCACATTCTTCAAGAGAATATCCTTCTGACAATTTATGGTAATTCTAACCATTAGGAATTATCCAATGAATCAGTTCAATAATCATATCTCTATACGCATCATCTATTTCTGTGATTTAGTTAATGAGATCAACTAATCTTTATCTCATAAAGATGATCACATAAATATTTATCTAACCGGATTACTAATGTCCAAATTAATAATCCTACGATCAAGAATAAAATTTAGATTAAATTGTAAGAGACTTTACTCTCATTATCATGATCTTCATCACGATGACAAGTTTCAAAATTTAATCAAGGACCTTATTAAATTAATCAAGCAATTAATAATAACCATGATAAACGAATATCAAATGCAATATATTTTTATATCAAATAACATTCACAAAAATATGTTCAAATCATCAAATATGAGATTATATATAGGGTATATCTAATATATCCCTAACAATGCCTACTAAATTTCATTGAAACAGAAAAAGTACTCTGTTCTAATAATCTAATTAGTCAAGTACTAAGTAAATTTACTAATTAATGAGTGATAAAGGAGAATTTGGGTAAAATATTTAATTTATTTTAAAAGGTATGCAATTACTTTGAAAAAAACACTAGTAATATTACGACTTAACACAAAACGTGTGTAGTGAGACCAAATTAGTACAAAAGCTTTGGGTCACACAGACAATCATAACCAGAAAAGATAGCAGGTAGGTAGCCTTGAAATGAATGAAATCAGGACCACATGTAAAACGTAAGTCGGTGTACTTTTGTTGTTTTTTGGAGTTTCGGAATTTGGACTCTGTTCTGTGGCTAAAACTTCAAACCCCTGCTCTAAGAAAGAAGGGTATTTCATTTCTTAGTTGCAGTTGTGTAATAAAGTGTAAAAATGGGGAGGATATTTGTGGTGGATCTTGAAGGCAGAGCCTACAATTGCAAATTCTGCAAAACCCAACTTGCCCTTTGTGATGACCTTGTTTCCAGGGTAAAGTCCGCCCTGTTTGTACCGTGGTTTTATATTTATATTTTGGCTACAACTAAAATTCTCAGCTTTCTTATGTTGCTTATTGCAAATGTTAGTACGTGTTAATTTAGAAAGTTTCAAATTCATAGCTGAAACTTCTTTAACTGTAACTCAACAACTTTTCTGTCTCATTGTGTAACTGTCAGCTTATTTGCTTTGCCGTGGTATATAAAATTGCTTTTGAGTTGAATTTTGCTGTTAGTACTTTAGTTTGCACGGTTAGTTATGTCTTATGAAATCTCCTTTATGCTATTTGGTCAGGCTTTTCATTGCCCCAGGGGAAAAGCATACCTATTCAGTAATGCGTGAGTTCCTTCTAATTATCTTTTAACATTGGATTGATAGCAAGTCACTCTTGTCTATGAATCAATAATATGTTATTTTTACATTTGATTTGATTTAGTTTTCGATAAACCACCCTATGAGTGTCAAGTTGTGCTTGTTTTTTTAAGCTCATGTGACTGCTTCTGTTATCAGGAGAAAGTTGGTGTTCAATATATTTGGTACATCAGTAGGACGCAGTGGATAGAATAAGTTGAAAATGAAGATGTTTCCCCTAATTGGTTAAGTCTCACTTTACAATTGACAACCTGCTGCTCTATTTTCAATGAATTATTGGCAAGACCATCATTTTTATTCAACACAATGCCATTTGTGTCCAAGCATTTTTAAACATGCGAAATTCCTTGTTCGGGCATATGTATCTTGAGCTAAATCCAAGGTTGCATTCTGATTTACATACATAAGAATAAAGACCAAGTATCAGCAGCCATTCGTTGGGGTTCTTTTTTGTTTTATTAACCTTCTTCTTTTGGTTTGTGGGGGGTGCGGTGTACAAAATTAGTTGTTGTAGAAAGGATGATAGCAAAGTACAAGGGAGTTTGAAATTTAACCAAAAATGTACATCTAGATAAAAACGGCTATTGCAAAGAAATGAACTTGAGGCATGTAGGAGCTTTTCACATTTGAGTTAAGTTTCAATGACTCACAAGCATCAGCTAGTTATTATGTGCATTTGAGCACGGCGGTTTGGCTTAGGCCACATTTTGACACAAGTGTTGCTCAGTTGTATGAGGTTGCTACATGTTAGGCATGTATGTTTGCATTTCTTCTTGCCCATCTATCTTCAATAATTGGGCTTCCCTGGATTAGCCTGCCTGTCTACATTATCATCAACATCTGTAGTTCAAGTGTTCATTATTGACGTCATTAGTTGTCCAAATTATTGGGCTATCAATCTAGGAAGTCAAAAAGAAAGATAATGTAGCATGTTGCATTGAATTCTGTACTTCTATTGCATGGTTTCTATGTGTAGGATGAGTTTTTTGAGGGGCTGTAGTTGGTGGAAGATCACTTTGCTTCCTTAAAGATGTTGCTATTTTTAAAGCCTATTTTCTCATAGGAAGCTAAGCTGAATCGTCTTTCAGCTCTCAAGCTGGTTGTTCAATTAAGGGTGGAATGAATTAGTTCATGTTAGGATTGGGAAGCGATCTCTTTCCAAGGACAGTTTATCTTGAGAACTCCAAATTTTCAGATTCACATCAAAGACATCTAGTTCGATGATCTTCTTTATTTTGCCTTCTTCATGGTGCAATATATGTGTGTTGTTAGCACCAACTTTTTAGTTTTTTAATTTTCCTTTGCAGCCCGATCATATTATGTGGAAGTTTTCACCTTTCTATCTGTCTATGGTTCAGGGTAAATATAACTTTTGGACCTCATGAGGAGAGGATGATGCTTTCTGGAATGCACACAGTAGCAGATATATTTTGTTGTTGTTGTGGGCAGATTGTTGGCTGGAAATATGTAATTTCTCTTCTTCCTTCTACTTCTTTGTTCCCTCTAATCCCCTCTCGTTGGCCCTGACGCAGAGTCAAAACACATGACCATGGGAATACACACATAAATAAAATGGAGGGAAACGGTCCCTCCTGCATTCCATACACACGTTCTGTTGTGCAGATAAATAATATACACACACTGCCAGTGTAAAGAATTGTTACACTATCACTGCACTTTAATCTATCGTTGTAGGTAACCTGCCTTATTTTCATGTGCATATAGTTATCTGATAGTGTAAAAATTCTTTTATACTGTCAATGTATTTAAACTCAAAGAATATACATACAATGGTAGTTTCGCTGGACTAGTTAATGACTAGTATTTGGTGCATCTTTCACACAGGAGGCCGCCCATGAAAAAAACCAGAAGTATAAAGAAGGGAAATTTGTCCTTGAAAGGTTTATTTCTCTCTTTATTTTTTTTCCGCAAAATTATTTGTTCATTCAAATTAACATTTGCACCTTAAAAATGGTATTCACACTTTCAATGTTCCCTATATAACATTTATATGCTGTTGATAACAGAGGCAGGATTATTGATGGAGTTGACTCTGAGTTCTATATTGATACTCGTCCAAGCATGAGTGATGCTGAAGACGCATAACCTTGGTTTTCCGTCGTACCTAAATATAAAAATGATAATTCTACGGTTGTATCTTGTAGGACTTATCCAAAGAACGATTGTATCTTTGTCGAAGATCTCCACAAGTTTATGGATATAGAAAAGAAGTTGCTGCACAAGTTTTTTTTTTTTATCTGTTAAATAAGTGATGTACCAGTCAATCCACTGTCTATCTCTAATGGTGTGATTTGCTTTCTGGCCATGAGTGATGACTGTCAATTTCAGATGGCGTAAAATCTTAGAGATTTCTTGAAGATAAATGAGGTGTAGCTATATCTTCTGCCTTGAGGCTTGAATATGAACCTAAAATTTGGAGTTAATGCTAAATTCTTGAGATGCATCTAATCTATGATATGTCAGTCAAGTGGTCTGGAATTTATGCTTCTTGTTTTTGTATGAGTTGGTCTCCTTCGGGGTAGAGGTAAGGTCTGCGTACACACTACCCTCCCCAGACTGGAATTTTGAGATTTTACTTAGTCGTTATTGTTGTTTTTGCTTTTGTATGAGTTGGAAGGAATAACTACATGCACCTGTTAATACTTATCTCTTAGAAATTTAGAAACGTCTTTAGCACTTAGCACTGTGGCCAGATGTCCCTGATTAGGCTAGCACAACTTTGTCACTGCTATGTTAAATGAATTTAATTACTGTACGTACTAAATATTTGATGAGAAATTGCAATTATTATTTTAATCATTAGGCATGCTTCTCTAGAACAATGTAAAGCTATTTAATCCCTCCTGTTATTTTATCAATACTTTCTCATTTTGTCTTTCATATCCCCAATTTATTATCCCCAATTTATTGTCTTTGATATCCCCATAAAATATATTTTTTGAAAGGTGAAATTAGTAAAATTCATTGATAAAGGAAAAAGAAATATACAAACTTTTTTTAGTTGTTGATAAGCAAAATAAAAGTACAAAGAAATTAATTCATACATGTACATCATAAATGCGTAAGAAAGTTAAACTAATATGATAATAAAAATAAAAGCTTTACTAAAAAGAAAAATAAAAGGAAAATATCATCTTATTCTTGCTTATACCCAACTGATAGTCCCAATACAATCATCTGAATCTTCCCAATTGAAGTTTTGGAAAGCTTTACCTTGAAAGCCATGCACAATATTTGGCACCATATAATATCTTTGTTACTTGACTTTTGTTATATGTTCATTTATGTCATCTTCGTGCAGACATATGCATACTTCCGAGTTTCACCACAGAATTAAATCAGGTAACTCATTTTTAATAGTTGAAGCCAACTCAACAATCATAACCAATTATTATTTCAATCAATTTCCGTTACAGCGTGCAACTCGCTCCCACAACATATTCATTTTCAATCCTCCCATATATTTATTTTAATCAAGTATATATATATAGACTTTTAAATAAGTCTTTTGCGACGAGCAACCCGATCCTCCAATATGGACTTTTAAACAAGTCGGTTGCGGCGTGAAACCTGATCCCCCAATGTGGACTTGCGTGCAACCTGATCCCCCAATATAGACTTTTAATAAGTATGTTGCGGCGTGCAACCTGATTCCCCAATATGGACTTTTAAACAAGTCTGTTGCGGCATGCAACCCGATCCCCCAATATATTCATTTCAATCAATTCTGTTGCGGCGTGCAACCTGATTCCCCAATATGGACTTTTAAACAAGTCTGTTGCGGCATGCAACCCGATCCCCCAATATATTCATTTCAATCAATTCTGTTGCGGCGTGCAACCTGATTCCCCAATATGGACTTTTAAACAAGTCTGTTGCGGCATGCAACCCGATCCCCCAATATATTCATTTCAATCAATTCTGTTGCGGCGTGCAACCTGATTCCCCAATATGGACTTTTAAACAAGTCTGTTGCGGCATGCAACCCGATCCCCCAATATATTCATTTCAATCAATTCTGTTGCGGCGTGCAACCTGATTCCCCAATATGGACTTTTAAACAAGTCTGTTGCGGCATGCAACCCGATCCCCCAATATATTCATTTCAATCAATTCTGTTGCGGCGTGCAACCTGATTCCCCAATATGGACTTTTAAACAAGTCTGTTGCGGCATGCAACCCGATCCCCCAATATATTCATTTCAATCAATTCTGTTGCGGCGTGCAACCCACTCCTCCAATATATCTATTTACCAATTCTTATAGAAGACATTGCCCCAATAAATGCAACAATTAATATAAACTTTTTAAGACAACAAACATACAATAATTATGAAACAAACAATGACAAACAATAATTTATTATGGAAATTAGGGAGAAAATAGGCTGTTTACTATTTAATATGCTAAATGTCAATTAGCAATTAATGCACATAAATTAAATCAGCATGTAGCAATTATTGCAGGAATTCAATTAATATTTGACAAAGAATAGGAGAGAAACAATTATCATAACAATTAATTTGTGTATTAAAACAAATTTAGGATTTTTAAATAATTATGCAAATAATTAATTTGACAACGTATAGACACTCGTCACCTCGCCTATACGTCGTTCACATGCATTTCACATAACAAATAATTTAAGGGTTCTATTCCCTCAAGTCAAGGTTAACTACGACACTTACCTCGCATTGCAATTTCAATCAATTACTCGACCACAACTTTTCCTTTTAAATTTATCTCCAAAAGTTTCAAATCTATTCACAAACAATTCGATATACTCAATACGAATCATAAGAATTAATTCCATATGAATTTACTAATTTTCCGGATAAAATCCGAAATTCACTTTAAAAATTGACAGTGGGGCCCACATCTCGAATCTCGAAAAAACTTACGAAATTCGAATACCATTTCGAGATGAGTCCAACCATACAAAAATTATCAAATTTCGATGTCAAATGGACCTTCAAATCTTAAATTTTTAATTTTGGAAGATTTTATAAAAATCTGATTTTTCTCCCAAAATTTCACGGATTCATGATATAACTGAGTATGGAATCATGAAATATAATCTATATAGGATAAAGAATACTTACCCCAATATTTTCAGGTAAAAATCGCCCAAGAATCGCCTTACCCGAGCTCAAAAATGGAAAATGGTTGAAAATGGGACGAATCCCATTTTCCAGAACTTAAGTTCCGTTTTTCCAATTTTTTACCCTTCGCGAACGCGGTCAGTGCCTCGCGTTCGCGGAGCACAAATTTGTGCTGTCCAATTTTACTCTTCGCGAATGCGAGGGCTATCTCGCGAACGCGAAACTTGCCTAGCTTGGCCTTCGCGAGCGCGAAGGCAAATTTCTCTCCGGTGATTTCCCCTTCGCCAACGCGAGGCTTCAATCGCGAATGCAAAGCTTTGCATCTCGACCATTCGTGAACGCGTTCCCTCTGTCGCGAACGCGAAGCACAAAAATGTGCCAATCCAATTTGCTCTTCGCGTTCGTGAGAGTTCCTTCGCGATGTGAAGAAGAACACACCAGAAGCCTGAAGTTTGCAGAAACTAGATTTTTCAAAGTTCGAAATCATCCCGTGGCCTATCCGAAACTCACCCGAGCCCTCGGGGCTCCAAACCAAACATGCACCCAAGTCCTAAAATATCATACGAACTTGCTCGCGTGATCAAATTACCAAAATAACACCTAGAACGACGAATCAGACACCAAATCAAAGGAAATTTTCAAGAAAACTTTAAAACTTATATTTTCACAACCGGACATCCGAATCACGTCAAATCAACTCCGTTTCTCACCAAATTCGGCAGATAAGTCATAAATATTATAGTGGACCAATACCGGGCTCCAAAACCAAAATGCGGATCCGGTGTCAATAAATCCAATATCAATAAATTCTTAAAAATCATTAAGCTTTCAAACTTTTAATTTTTTATCAAAATCATCTCGGGCTAGTGATCTCGGAATTCATTTTCGGGCATACGTCCAAGTCCCAAATCACGATACGGACCTATCAAAACTGTCAGAACACTGATCTGAGTTCGTTTGCTCAAAATATTGACCAAAGTCAACTCAGTTGAGTTTTAAAGCTCTATTTCACATTGTAATCCATTTTTCACACAAAAACTTTTCGGAGAATTTTACGGACTGCGCACGCAAGTCGAGAAATGATAAATAGTACTTTTCAAGGTCTTAGGACATAGAATCAATTATTAAATTTAAAGATGACACTTTGGGTCATCACACTAGCTCCTCTTGCATATGTATATTTCTCCAAAAGGTTTTGTAACTCTCCAAAAAAAACTCCTTGGACATGGGAAAATAACACATTTTTTGCCTTTACTAATGTTGAATACATGATCACACCCAACTATGCCTTATAAAAAGGACTAAGCGGTCGTTGTAAATATAATCCGATTTACAAGTCTGGAGTCGAATCTCACAGAGAACTAAGGCTTAGCTACAACTGTTCAATATTGCTAAGAAACACAAGTCCAAATAATTTCCTAATTATAGAGATTATAATATTTATTTTTAACTAATTAACTAATAACTAATTATAAAGCAGTAAAATTATCAACTAACAAGGATGAAATTTGAGACAAGACTAAGGAGGTCTAGAGTTATGATTTCCCCAATTGTCGGAATCCTTTGCGCTATGCCTTCTATAATTTCGCCTAAGTATTTTCTACCGATCGTGAGTACTTCGGGTGTCATAATTCTCTTCCGAGCAACTACCACAATTTACTAGACATATTCTTCCGAACTACGCTAGCTGGCACTAGTTTACTGCTCACTAAGATCGCACCAAGGCTTTGTTATTCCTAATCCCACTTTTAAGCCCTTTGTATGGATTCCTCACATACGTCAGGAGTGATGTTGTTCAATAACTACCTAAATATGTACCTTTTTCCAAGAAATACATACTAAATAGGCATAGTCAATTGATGGCCATTCAATCAACAATAATAAATACGTAGTTGAACAAGTAGAGAAATCCAACAACTCAATTATATAAAAACATAACAAGAATTTATCCTACAAAAGGTTCTATCAAAACTCTAGATAACAAATTAGCTATTCATAATAGTATGCAAAACTACAATACTAGAATTCATAACCAATAATAGAAATAGGAAGAAGGAAGTGAAAAACTCGTAGAAGAATTCCTCGCCTTGCTCCTAGTATGTTCTTGCCTCCTTAGGTCAAATCCCCTCTAAAAATGGTGTTTAATGACTATTTATATGTGTAGGGAAAAGACCTAAACGAAATAACTAAGTCCAAAACCAAATAGGATAGAAAATAACTTCGAAACCCGGATCACGCGTCGCCACGTGGAACGCGTGAAGTAGCCCGCGCTGAAACCTCGCGTCTCGAAGCCTAATGCAAGGAATTTCTCTCGCGTCGCTTGACATATGGAGGCTGAATTTTGATGTCTCACTTTGTTTCCAATTGATTTGCTGCCTAACTTTTCCAAGTCACGTTTTTGTCTTTCCTTTCAAACTCCTTTGCATTGTTTCTTTTCCACATTGAATAATTTTTGTAATGACCCGGTCGGTCGTTTTGAGAGTCATAGCCACATTTCCCCCATTTCTACTTCATTATATGTTATTTAGCCATATTGTGTTGTATCAGGTTGGTTAGTTCAGGTCTGGAGTGATTTCAGAGTGGAATGAGACACTTAGTCTCTTATTTAGAACCTTAAGTTGGAAAAAGTCATCTGGATATTGACTTATGTGTAAACAATCTCGGAATTTAATTATGACAGTTCCGTTAGTTCTGTAAGGTGATTTTGGACCTAGGAGCGCGTTTGGAATGTAATTTGGAGGTTCGTGGTAGAATTAGGCTTGAATTGGCGAAATTGAAAATTTGGCAATTTTCGGCCGGCAGTGAAAAAATTTGATATCGGGTTCGGAATAGAATTTCGGAAGTTGGAGTAGGTTCGTAGTGTTATTTTTGACGTGTGTGCAAAATTTGAGGTCATTCGGACGTGGTTTGGTTGGTTTCGACATCGGTTGCCGAATGTGGAAATTTAGAAGTTCTTAGGCTTGAATTGAAGGTAATTTGGTGTTTGGATGTTGTTTTGAGTGATTCGAAGGTTAGACTAAGTTTGTATGTTTATATATGACTTGTTGGTATTTTTGGTTGAGATCCCGATGGCCTCGGGGTGATTTCGGGTGGTTAATGGATTTGTCGAAGTTGGAAAATACAGCTAAAGCTGTTGCTACTGCTATTTCTGCACATGCAGAAGGAGGAGTCGTAGGTGAGAGGTCGCTAGTGTGCAAGGGGAGTCCGCAGGAGCGGGTAGTGCTGGGCTACACAGGATGCGCAAGTGCAAAGAATTAGCCGCATCTGCGAGCCCGCAAGTGCGAGACCTGGGGCACAGATGCGGAAAGGAGGGCGCTGGACAGGCTTCGCAGAAGCGGAAGGAAATGCGCAATAGCACCTTCGCAGGCACGAGGGTTTGGGCCGTAGATGCGGAACCTGGGCTCCTGACTGAGTTCCGCACCTGCGATGGATTTTTCCGTAGGTGCGGAAAGCCTGGACAAAAACCATAAATAGGACCCTTCGCGAATTTGGTTCATTTCCACCATTTTCAAGTCGGTTTTTGGAGATTTTGGAGTGATGTTTGAAGGGTTATTCAAGGGCTATCAGTGAGGTAAGTTGATTGAGACTTAATACTCGTATATATGATGATTTTCCATTGTTTAATCGTTGTAATTAGTGAAAATGAGGTGTTGGAGCTTGGAATATTTGGAGAGTAATTTAAGTATTTGAAGGACCAAACGATGTTGGATTTTCATGAATTTGGTATGGTTAGACTCGTGAGTGGATGAGCTTTCTAGTTTTGTAATTTTTATCGGATTTCGAGACGTGGGTCCGGGGGCCGGGTTGAGCCAATTTCGTGTTTTGAGTCTAATTTGGTATTTTTCTAGTGGAATTCATTCCTTTAGAATAAATTGATGGCATTGTACTGATTGTGAATAGATTCAGAGCATTTGGAGGCCGAATCGAGGGGCAAGAGCATTCTGGAGTAGGAGTTCTACGCTGTTGAGGTAAGTAACAAATTTAAATCTGGTCTTGAGGGTATGAAACCCGGAGTTTGGTATAATGTGACTGTTTGGAGGTGACACCCATGCTAGGTGACAAGCGTGTGGATGTATGCCATGGGGGATTGAGACTTGGTCCATCCTGGGAGACTATGAAGTCTAATAGCCTTTATTTGTGTTTATATGCATTCCTGTTTTACTAGAACTTGACTGCTTTTCATGTTAGAAATCATGCTTAGGCTATATTCCTGTTCATGGTAGTTACACTCAGTCATAGTGTTTCCTGTACATGTTTACCTCAGTCTCTGTTATTTGTTTTTCCCTGATGATATACTGTAACACTTTGATTTGGGCTGCTTTCCCTTTCTTTATTGAGAGCTATGAGACTAGAGAGGTTCATGACTGAGTAAGGCCGAAGGCCTGGTTGTGAGGTATTGTTCTATGGCACGTGAGTTGTCCGTGCAACACGTGAGTTGTCCGTGCAGATCCTTATGTTTATACTATGGCACGTGAGTTGTCCGTGCAACACGTGAGTTGTCCGTGCGATCCAGATATGATATTATAGCATGTGAGTTGTCCGTGCAGCACGTGAGTTATCCGTGCTTATAGCGCTTGGGTTGTAGGAGCCCCTCACGAGTCTGAACACCCCAGTGAGCGTAAGTGCCTATTGAGAGTGTGTATTGAGGGCTGAGAGTCGAGAGTGTGAGGTTGAGATGGGTTGAATGATTGCTTCCTTGAGAGGCTGTACCTGCTTTATTTATTGTTGCACTTGGTTGTTATCTGTTGTTGTTGTGAAATTTCTGGAAGACCCATATCTGTTTTACATGAACGCAAACTGTTTTGACTTATACAACAGGATTTGAAAGCATGTTCACTCTTTATTGAATACTTTAAAAAATGAACTGTACAGTATAGCTCGTCACTGCTTCTCAGTTCCTTATTTATTTCTGTTACTTGTTGAGTTGGTTGTACTCATGCTATACCCTGCACTTCATGTGCAGATCCAGGTGTGTTTGATTACGCAGGTTGTTGAGTCCAGGAGGATCGAGTACCGGAGACTACGAGGTAGCTGCCAGCGTCCACAGGGCCTTGTCTCTCATGACTTTGGGTTTTACCCCGTATTTATGATAATCTCCGGATATTTTAAATGTTTTAATTCACTTCTCTTAAAATTTTGAAAGAGTCTTGGAAAGATCAGCTTGCCTAGTACCACGATAGGCGCCATCACGACATGGTTACTTTGGGTCGTGACAGATTGGTATCAGAGCCTAGGTTACATAGGTCTCACGAGTCATGAGCGGGTTTAGTAGAATCTTGCGGATCGGTAAAGAGACGTTTGTACTTATATTCGAGAGGCTGCAGAACCTTTAGGAAAATTCCACATTCTTGAATTCTTGTCGTGCGAATCTGTTGATTCTAGTAACTAAACATCTATTTTTTCATTCTCTCACAGATGGTGAGGACTCGTGCTACTGGTCAGGAAGGATAACAACCAGTACCACCATCCAGGGCCGCGAGAGTCTGAGGTCGTGGTAGAGGCCGTGGTAGGGGCAGAGGTGCAACCTGTACAACAGCTGGGGCAGTACCTGCAGATCCACCAGTTGTCCCGAATCAGGACCAGGTTCCAGTTGTTGATGTACCAGCTCAGGCACCACCTGTGCCTATTGTGATTCCAGGCCTTCAGGAGGCGCTAGCTCAAATTCTGACAGCGTGTACCGGCCTTGCTCAGGCGGTCTCTATGTCGACGACCGCAACCACTTCTCAGGCCGGGGGAGGCACTCAGACTCCCGTCGCTCGCACACCCGAGCAGGTTATTCAGGGACTTCAGACACAAGAGGCACCACCAGCCCAGCCGGTTACAGCTGCACAAGATTATGTGGTTCCTGCTATGCCTGAGGATGATCAACGTAGGTTGGAGAGGTTTGGGAGACTCTAGCCACCACCCTTCAGTAGCACAGAGAGAGAGAATTCTCAAGACGTTTTGGACAGGTGTTAGAGGATACTCCATACTGCTAGTATTTTGGAGACTTGTGGGGTCTCATTCACTACTTTTCAGTTCTCTGGGGCTGCACTCAGATGGTGGGAGACTTACGAGAGGCGTAGGCCTGTTGGCGCAACACCCCTTACTTGGTAGCAGTTCTCTGTAGTCTTTTTGGAGAAGTTCATGCCTCAGTCCCGCAGAGAGGAGCTGCGCAGGCAGTTTGAGAAGCTTCGCCAGGGCGACATGTCTGTGACACAATATAAGATGCGATTCTCGGAGTTGGCCTGTCATGCTATCTGTTTGGTTCCCACAGACAGGGAGAGGATCATGAGGTTTATAGATGGTCTCACTTTTCAGCTACAGTTGCTTATGACCAGAGAAATGGTGTTTGGTGCTACCTTTGATGAGGTTGTCGACATTGCTCGACAGATTGAGATGGTTCGCTGTCAGGACAGGGTTAAGAGAGAGGCCAAGAGGACTCGTGGTCAGGGTGTATTTAGCGGTGCTCCTTTTGGGGGTCAGTTTCAGCACGGTAGAGGTCGTCATTTCAGAAAGGCTGAGACAACTCGGCCATTTCACCATGGTGCATCATCTGGACATAGTTCTCACAGTCATCAGCAGGGCCAGTCATCATTCAGTGCACTACCAGCGCAAAGTTCTCATCATGCCCTGCCCGCTCAGGTACCCTCGAGTAGTTCTTTTGGGCATCAGGAGCAGTAATTTTGTCAGAGGAGGGGTTGTTTCGAGTGTGGGGATTTTGGTCACATTATGAAAGGTTGCCCTAAGCTATTGGGTGGGACTCAACATCGGAGTACTCTGCCGATATCACCATCACCAGTTTCTCCACCACCCGCCCAACCAGCTAGGGGTGGAGCTCAGCCAGCTAGGGGCGGATCCTAGTCAGCTAGGGGTCGCCCTTGAGGGGGAGGCAGATCAGGGGGTGGCTGGGCCTGTTTCTATGCCCTCCCTTCCAGACCAGATGCTATTACTTCAGATGCTGTGATTACAAGTATTGTCTCAGTTTGTCACAGAGATGCCTCCATATTATTTGACCCGGGTTCCACGTATTCATATGTTTCCTCGTATTTTGCTCATTTTTTGGATATACCCTGTGAGTCTTTTGTTTCATCTGTTCATGTATCTACTCCTGTGGGTGATACTATTGTCGTGGACCGCGTATATCGGTCATGTGTGGTGACTATTAGGGGTTTGGAGACCCGAGTAGAGCTATTGTTGCTCAGTATGGTTGACTTTGATGTGATATTAGGTATGGATTGGTTATCTCTATGTTATGCTATTCTAGATTGTCACGCAAAGACCGGGATGTTGGCTATGTCGGGATTTACGAGGGTTGAGTGGAGAGGTTCTGTAGATTATGTACCAAGTAGGGTGATTTCATATTTGAAGGCTCAACGTATGGTTGAGAAGGGTTGCCTGTCTTATTTGGATTTTGTGAGGGATGTTAGTGCAGAGTCTCTTACCATTGATTCTGTTCCGATGGTACATGATTTTTCGGAGGTGTTTCCTGCAGACTTGCCGGGCATACCGCCTGATAGGGATATTGACTTTGGTATTAATTTGGTGCCGGGCACTCAGCCCATTTCTATTCCACCGTATCGTATGGCACCGATGGAGTTGAAGGAATTGAAAGAACAACTTCAGGAACTCCTTGATAAGGGGTTTATTCGACCTAGTGTGTCACCTTGGGATGCACCAGTTCTATTTGTGAAAAAGAAGGATGGTTCCATGAGAATATGTATTGATTACAGGCAGTTGAACAAGGTCACAGTCAAGAACAAGTATCCTTTGCCTCGTATTGATGTTTTATTTGACTAGCTTCAGGGAGCGAGGGTGTTCTCCAAGATTGATTTGAGGTCCGGGTATCACCAACTGAAGATTCGGGATTCGGATATTCTTAAGACAACTTTCAGGACCCGATATGGCCATTATAAGTTCTTGGTGATGTCTTTTGGACTGACCAATGCCCTAGCAGCGTTCATGCATTTGATGAACATCATATTCCAGCCCTATTTGGACTCATTCGTTGTTGTATTCATTGATGACATCCTGGTGTACTCTCGTAGCCAGGAGGATCATGCTCAGCATTTGAAGATTGTATTACAGAGATTGAGGGAGGAGAAACTATATGCAAAGTTCTCCAAGTGTGAGTTTTGGCTCAGTTCAGTAGCATTCTTGGGGAACGTGGTGTGCAGTGACGGTATTCAGGTGGATCAGAAGAAGATAGAGGCAGTGCAGAGTTGGCCTAGACCATTCTCAACCATAGAGATTAGGATCTTTCTTGGTTTGGTGAGTTATTACCGTCGCTTTGTGGGGGGATTTTCATCTATTGCATCACCCTTGCCCAAATTGACCCAGAAGGGTGCTCCATTAAGGTGGTCAAATGAGTGTGAGGAGAGATTTCAGAAGCTCAAGACTGCTTTGACCACAACTCCAGTGGCCATCAGCTTCAGGTTCTTACACCGTGTATTGTGATGCCTCGAGGATAGGCATTGGTTGTGTTTTGATGCAGAAGGGTAGGGTGATGCCCTATGCCTCGCGCCAGTTGAAGACCCATGAGAATAATTATCCTGTCCATGATCTTGAGTTAGCAGCCATTGCTCACGTCTTGAAGATTTGGCGTCATTATTTGTATGGGGTTCATTGTGAGATCTATACTGATCACTGGAGTGTGCAACACCTATTTAAGTAGAAGGATCTTAACTTGCGTCAGTGGAGATGGTTGGAGCTTCTTAAGGACTATGATATCCTTATTCTGTACCATCCGGGGAAAGACAATATGGTGGCCGATGCTTTGAATCGCCGGGCGGAGAGTTTGGGGAGTTTAGCATATCTTCCAGCAGTAGAGAGACCTTTGGCATTGGATGTTCAGGCCTTAGCGGTCCAGCTTGTGAGGTTGGATATTTCGGAGCCGAGTTGGGTATTGGCTTGCGTGGTCTCCATGTCTTCTCTTTATGACCGTATTAGGGAGCGTCAGTATGATGACCCTCACTTGCTTGTTCTTGAAGACAGGGTTCAGAGAGGTGATACTAGGGATGCGACTATTGGTGATGACAGCGTGTTGAGGATGCAGGGCTGGATATGTGTGCCTAATGAAGATGGGCTTCAAGAGTTGATTCTTGAGGAGGCCCACAATTCGCGGTATTCCATCCATCCGGGTGTTGTGAAGATATACCAGGATATGAGGCAACACTATTGGTGGAGGCGGATGAAGAAGGATATAGTTGGGTTTGTAGCTCGGTGCCTCAACTGTCAGCAGGTTAAGTATGAGCATCAGAGCTCGTGTAGCTTGCTTCAGAGATTAGAGATCCCAGAGTGGAAGTAGGAGTGGATCACCATGGACTTTGTAGTTGGGCTCCCACGGACTTCGAGGAAGTTCGATGCTATTTGGGTTATTATGGATCGGCTTCCCAAGTCCGCGCACTTCATTCCAATTGGTACTACTTACACTTCCGAGTGGTTGGCTGAGATTTACATCCGAGAGATTGTTCGCCTGCATGGTGTCCCAGTTTCTATCATTTCAGATAGGGGCACTCAGTTTACATCACATTTTTGGAGGGCAGTGCAACGAGAGTTGGGTACCCAGATTGGGTTGAGCACAACTTTTCACCTTCAGACAAACGGGCAGTCCGAGCGCACTATTCAAATATTGGAGGACATGTTGCGTGCTTGTGTCATTGACTTTGGTGTTCATGGGACCGATTTCTTCCACTCGCGGAGTTTGCATATAACAATAGTTATCAGTCGAGTATTCAGATGGCTCCGTATGAGGCTTTATATGGGAGGAGGTGTAGATCTCCGGTTGGATGGTTTGATCCGAGTGAGGCTAGGCTCTTGGGTACAGACTTGGTCCAGGATGCATTAGATAAGGTGAAATTGATTCAGGAGCGGCTTCGCACAGCGCAGTCTAGTCAGAAGCGCTATGCAGACAAAAAGGTCCGTGATGTATCTTTCGAGGTTGGGGAGAAGGTTTTGCTGAAGGTATCACCCATGAAGGGTGTGATGAGGTTTGGGAAGAGGGGAAAATTGAGCCCCCGGTTCATTGGGCCTTTGAGGTGCTTCAGAGGATTGGGGAGGTGGATTATAAGCTTGCCTTGCCACCCAGCTTGGCGAGTGTGTACCTAGTGTTTCATGTTTCCATGCTCCGGAAGTATATTAGAGATCCGTCCCATGTTTTAGATTTCAGCACGGTTCAGTTGGAGGGTGATATTGTTACACCCTATATTTTCATACATAAAAAATGTGTCGTAAGCAAACTAATGTAGGACCAAAAATGAGATAATATTTAAAAGTATAT
>AWOL01S0022861.1:0-10384 GCA_000715115.1 Nicotiana otophora
TTCAATACCCAGACCTTATACCACCGCATGCGTATTAATATCACAATATATCATAATTTACACTTCAAATGCTCAAATAATTTAACTTGCCAACATAATTCAACAATAATATTTTCCACGATAAAGAGCTCACGGCTCATGCCAAAATAAGTCATCAATAATATTTTTCCACAAATAAAGAGCTCACGACTCATGCCAAAATAACTCATCAATAATATTTTTTCACAATAAAGAGCTTACGGCTCCATCACAATGAGTACGAAAATCTTACACAAATATTCAGGAATAGATAATTCAACAAAATAATATTTTAAAATCTTTAATACGTTGCTTCAATACCAAATTTAAAATGTCAAATATTTCATATTAATAATATTTAAATTAAAGAAAATCAACTTCAAATAATGCACAGAATAAAAGAAACCAAGTTTCAACTAAACAGGTAAAACAATTAGCAGGAAAAGGTCAAGCAAATTTCAAGTATACAAATCAAATCAATGATGGAGAATATAACAAGATTTAATAATTTAATTAATATGCAACAGTGATCTTCACAATTTAAAAATATAATCATTCACATTTAGTCCGTGTACACACTCGTCACCTCGTGTACACGACTTTCATCACATTATAATTAATACCAATCCTAAGGGAAATTTCTCCCACACAAGGTTAGACAAGTTACTTACCCCGACTTGCTCCAATTTAACCAAGTAGTATGCCTTTTCCTCGATTTTTGGACTCCGATCGACTCGTATCTAGTCGTAATTAATTCGATATAATCAACAAAAATTATAGGAATCAATTTCATAAGAATATACTACATTTTTCAATAAAATCCGAAATTAGCTCAAAAATCGCCCGTGGGGCTCACATCTCAGAATCTGGCAAAACTTATAAAATCCGACAACCCATTCAATTACGAGTCCAACCATACCAGTTTCACTCAAATCCGACTCCGAATCGACACAGAAATCTCAACAATTTATTTCTATGAGATTTCTAAACGTTTCTCAAAATTTCAATCTCGATACACTAATTAAATGGTAAAAATAATGATATATTCGTATATATAGACCAAATCCAAGTTAGAATCACTTTCCCAAATATTTTTTCTTGAAAATCTGTCAAATATCGCTTCTGTTCATGCTCAAGTTCGTCAAAAATGGCAAATGAGACGAAATCCCCTCTTTTATAAATCTTCACAAGCAGCCTTCAGAACTGGGCCTCGATCGTGGCTTCGATCATGGACCTCAAGTTTAGGCCTCAATCGTAGCTTCAATCACAGACTCGAGACGGGGCCTTTGGTCATGGCATCGATCCCGGGCCTTCGATCATGGCCTCGATCATGGCATTGATCTTGAGCCTTCGATCAGTGGCCTTCGATCATGGCCCTCGAGCCTTGCCTTCGATCATGGCTCTCGAGCCTGCCTTCGATCATGGCTCTCGAGCCTACCTTTGATCCTTGGCTCGATTTCTGGGTTTGATTTCTGGCCTTCGATTTTTGGGCTCGACTTCTGGGCTCGATTGCTCAGCAGAAGAAAAATTGCAGTAGCTGTTTAAGTCTCATTTTTGATCCGTTAACCATTCGAAACTCACCCGAAGCCCTCAGGACCTCAACCAAATACACCAACAAGTCCTAAAATATCATACGAACTTATTTGAAACCTCACATCACAACAAACAATGCTAAAATCACGAATCATGCTCTAATTCAAGCTTAATGAAACTTAGAATTTCCAACTTCTATATTCGATGTCGAAACCTATCAAATCAAGTCCAATTGACCTCAAATTTTGCACACAAGTCATAAATGACATAACAGAGCTATAAAAATTTTCGGAACTGGATTCTGACCTCGATATCAAAAAGTCAACTCCCCGGTCAAACTTCCAAACTTTAAATTCCTATTTTAGCCATTTCAAGCCTAATTTCACTACGGACTTCCAAATAAAATTCCGATCATGCTCCTAAGTCCAAAATCACCATACGGAGCTGTTAAAATTATTAAAATTCTATTCCGGGGTCGTTTGCACATAATTCAACATCTGATCACTATTTAAACTTAAACTTTTAATTTTTTTTATCCAAATTCCATATCCCGGGCTAGGGATCTCGGAATTTGATTCCGAGCATATGCCCAAGTTCCAAATCACGATACAGACCTACCGAAACTCTCAAAATACTGATCCGAATCTGTTTGCTCAAAATGTTGACCAAAGTCAACTCAGTTGAGTTTTAAAGCTCTAATTCACATTTTAATCCATTGTTCACATAAAAACTTTCCGAAAAATTTTACGGACTGCGCAAGAAAGTCGAGTAATGATAAATAGTGCTTTTCGAGGTCTTAGAATACAGAATTAATTATTAACTTTAAAGATGACATTTTGGGGATAGCTTCTAGTTGATTTTACAACTTTTATGATCACATGATAGGGGAAGAATTATCAAAAACTTAGAAACCAAACACAAAGAGGACACCCATAGCACCCAAATATAATAATTCAGGACAAAAGTTTGTTAAACCTCGGCAAAGGTTTAAAGGGAAAAAGAAGTACAATCCAAATGTGTCTTGTGCTTACTGTGGAAAAACATGACATACACAAGAGGACTGCTACATAATTATTAGATTTTCAGAAGATTTTGAGTTCACCAATCACAAAGGTTATCAGAATCAAATTAAGGAAAATGCAGTCCTAACACATGAGGAACATGAGAATTCAGCAGGACAAAGCACTGAACTCAACAACAATAATTTTGGACATTGCAAAAATAATGCACATGTATAAGCAGGCAAAGTTAGCACATGTAGGAAATACAAGAATCAATGTTAATGCAGTTGCTGGTACTATTCTAAAATACTCACGTTCAGTGTTTACTAGTCTAAAATCAGACACTTAGATCATTGATTCAGGTGCCTCAGAGCATATGTGTTTTAATCCTAATTCTTTTCTGTTTCTAACTCCACTTCCCGTACCTTTGAATATCAGTTTACCTAACTCTTTCAAGGTGATTGTTACTCATATAAAGAGTATTTCTATTCTGCCAGGTCATATCCTGAACAATGTGTTACATGTTCCAGAATTCAAATATAACTTATTATCAGTTCATAGATTTTGTGTTCAGTTCAAGTATGATATCCTATTCACACCTATTAGGTGTGTGTTGTAGGGCCTTTTAATGAAGAGTCCACAAGCTTTTGGTAAAGTTAGATATGGACTGTACTTATTGGAACCAAGTAGGTTTAAGTCTAAGGGTCTATTTAGTAGCAATGTACTTTCAATTCCAAAAGGAATAAAATCCATTTCAGAGTCTGTTTTTAGTCCAATTCAAGTTAATGCTACTCCTGATGCTAAACTTTGGCATGTTAAATTGGGACACCTCCCATTTTCAGCAATGAAACATCTATATTTCCTTCATTTTAAGTCAAATTCTGAGTTTATCTGTGATGTTTGTCCTAAAGCTAAGCAAAGCAGGAATCCTTTTTCTGTCAGTAGCATAAAATCCAAGCATATATTTGAACTTATATATATAGACACATGGGGACCTTATAGGTCAAATACTTACAATGGATTCAAATATTTCCTTACTATAGTTGATGACTAAAGTAGAGAAACATGGACATTTTTATTAAGTGCAAAAATCAATGCTTTTCCTATGCTTAAATTTTTTCTGTCTATGGTTAAAAGGCAATTCAATATGAAAGTCAGAATGATAAGATTTGACAATGCATTAGAATTGGGAAAAGGCACACAAGAGGCAGCTTTCCTAGCTTCAGAAGGAATTCTTCACCAACTGTCTTGTATAGCAACTCCTCAACAGAATGAGATTGTTGAAAGGAAGCATAAATACCTCTTAGAGATTGCAAGAGGGTTAATATTCCAATCCAAGCTACCTATGTCATATTGGGGTGAATCTATCCTAACTGCCACACATCTTATTAATAGGATGCTTTCTAGTGTTCTTAAAGGAAAGACACTATATGAGGTTTTATTTCAAGGGAAGGCCAAGTATGATCATTTAGGGAATTTTGGATGCCTCTATTATGCTTCTACATTATCCCAAGGAAGAGGCAAGTTTGATGAAAGGGCAACAACTTATGTTTTGCTTGGTTATCCCCTTCATCAGAAGGGATATATGCTATTAGAGTTGTCAACATGAAGAGTATTTGTGTTAAGGGATGTCAAATTTCATGAATAACACTTCCCTTTTGTTGAAACCAACACATCACACCATCCTATATTCCCAAGCTCAATATTTACTACAAAACCTACCTATTCACCTTCATAACAGGATCAATCCTCACCCATCTCTTTAGAACCTGAAGTTTCTGATATTTCTCCTCACCATCACCAGGATTTTCATACACTCCTCTTCATCACCAATTGTCTCCTAACCCAATTCCTTTTTAATCTATCATAGATACACCACACACTAGCTCACCTATTTTTATACCTAAGCAGCTACACCACTGAGAAAGTTAGAAAGAGTTTCCAATCAACCAGCTTACTTGAAAGATTATGTGTGCAGTAATATCATGTTCACAGATGTAGCAGCAGCTTGTTTCACTCAACCAAGTAAGCCTTGGGAATAGTGTTTCTCTTCTCTATCACCCAACAATCAACATGTGTTGCAATTACTCTCTACTCTCACAGAACCTAACAATTTTGGGCAGGCTTGTCAATATCAGGTTGGATAAAAGCTATGAATTCAAAGATTAAAGCTCTAGAAGATAACCACACATGAGATGCGGTTGAATTACCTAAAGGGAAAAGAGCTCTACCTTGCAAATGGGTGTACAAGGTAAAGCATTTGTCAGGTGGAAGGATTGAAAGGTTGAAGGCAAGGCTGGTGGTCAGGGGGATATCCAAAGAGAAGGAATAGATTATAGTAAGACTTTTTCACCAGTAGTGCAAATGACAACCATAAGGTGTTTACTCACTATTGCAGCCAAAAGAGAATGGAATGTGTCTCAATTGGATGTCAACAATGCATTTCTACATGGTGATCTACAGGAGGAGGTATACATGAGGTTTCCAGCAGGTTTAACACCTCCTAGTCCTAAACATGTTTGTTTACTAAGGAAGTCTTTGTATGGTTTAAAGAAAGCTTACAGGCAATGGTATGCTAGGCTTGCAAGGGATTTGAGTTTTAAGGGGTATTCTTCATCATTAAACGATTACTCACTATTCTTTAAATGCACAGGAACCTTGATTTCTATCCTAGCTATCTATGTGTAATGACCCGGCCGGTCGTTTCGAGAGTTATAGCCCCATTTCCCCCATTTTTACTTCTTTTTATGTTATTCAGCTATATTATATTATATCGGGTTAGTTGGTTCGGGACCGGAGTAGTTTCAGAGTAAATTGAGACACTTAGTCTCTTAAGTAGAAACTTAAGTTGAAAAAGTCAATCGGATATTGACCTATGTGTAAACAATCTTGGATTTGAATTATGATGGTTCTTTTAGCTCCGTTAGGTGATTTTGGACTTAGGAGTGAGTCCAGAATATGATTTGGAGGTCCGTGGCAGAATTAGGCTTGAATTGGCGAAATTGGAAATTTGGCGATTTCGGTTGGCAGTGGAAAACTTGATATCGGGGTCGGAATGGAATTCCGGAAGTTGGAGTAGGTTCGTAGTGTCATTTTTGACATGTTTGCAAAATTTGAGGTCATTCGGACGTGGTTTGGTTGGTTTTGGTATCGGTTGCCGAATTTAGAAATTTAGAAGTTCTTAGGCTTGAATCCGACGGTAATTTGGTGTTTGGATATTGTTTTGAGTGATTCAAAGGTTCGACTAAGTTTGTATGTTGATATATAACTTGTTGGTATTTTTGGTTGAGGTCCCGAGGGCCTCGGGGTGATTTCGGGTGGTTAACGGATTTGTAGAAGTTGGAATTTGCAGCTGGAGCTGCTGCTTCTGCTATTTTCGCACCTGCGGAAGGAAGAATCACAGGTGTGAGGCCGCTGGTGCGCGTGGGGAGTGCGCAGGTGCGGGCGATGCTGGGCTAGGCAGGTTGCACATGTGCGAGTTGGAGGTCGCAGGTGCGAAATCTGGGGCACAGATGCGGAAAGGGAAATGCTGGGCACGCTTCGCAGAAGCGGAGGAAACGCGCTGATGCGCCTTCGCAGGTGCGACGGATTTTGTCGCAGATGCGGAGTCTGGGAGGATAAGTGAGTTGCGCAGGTACGGCTCCTTGGACCGTATGTGCGGTCGCGCGGGTGCGAGATTCCTGGGTAGAAGGTATATAGGAACACTTCGCGAATTTTGGTGCATTCTTCACCATTTCTATTCGGGTTTTGGAGCTTTTGGGAGAGTTTTGAAGAGGGAATCAAGGGGGTTTCGTTGAGGTAAGTTACTTCAGCTCTAATACTTGTATATATGGTGAATTTCCGTTGTTTAATCATGATAAGGGTTAGGGCTTGGAAGTTTTGGAGAGTAATTTGAGGATTTGAAGGACCAACGATGTCGGATTTTGATAAATTTGATATGGTTAGACTCGTGAGTGAATGAGCTTTCTAGTTTTGTAAATTTGTCGGATTTCGAGACGTGGGGCTGGGGGCCGGGTTTGAGCCAATTTCGGGTTTTGTTCTAATTTTGTAGCTTTTCTAGTGGAATTCATTCCATTAGCGCGTATTGATGGTATTGTACTTATTCTGAATAGATTCAGAGCATTTGGAGGCCGAGTCCAAAGGCAAGAGCATTGCGGGGTAGAGATTTGACCGGTTTGAGGTAAGTAACGATTGTAAATCTAGTCCTAAGAGTATGAAATCCCGAATTTTGTATCATTTTACTATTTTTAGTGACGCACATGCTAGGTGACGGGCGTGTGGGCGTGCACTGTTGGGGATTGCGACTTGGTCCATCTCGTAACAACTGTAAAGTTGCATACTTTGTTGAAACTATATGATACTTAAATGTTTTAGAAAGAGTTTCTGTAAATTTGGGCCGAATGCCATGTTTGGGCCTAGTGCTAGTTCTGTTTGGACCCTTAGGGCTTTTTTCTTACTATCCTCTCATTGTTTTCGATTGGAAATCTATACTCAGCCATGATTATACTTGTTTACTGCATAACTCAGTTTTATGACTCTATTTTGATGCATATAAATGTTGTTTTGGGCTGAAAACCCTATTTTTACTGAAATGCCCGAGTGACTTGAGAGGTTTATGACTAAGTGAGGCTGAGGGCCTGATTGTGAGGATGAGTGTGGATCGGGGCTGCCTGCCTGCATCATACTTTATTATTATAGCATGTGAGTCATCCGTGCAGCACGTGAGTTGTCCGTGCAGATTATAGCGCTTGGGCTAAAGGAGCCCCTTCGGAGTCTGTACACACCCCTAGTGAGCGCAGGTACCTACTTTGTGCGAGTGCCGAGTGTTGAGTGAATGAGAGGCATGAGTGGTTGTGAGGTATGCCCGAGTGGCAAGAGTGATTGTGAGGTATGCCCGAGTGGCATGAGTGATTGTGAGGTATGCCCGAGTGGCAAGAGTGACTGTGAGGTTTGACCGAGGGGCTGTATATGAGTGATGTGTTTTCCGAGGGGCTATTTATGATTTCATCATTTTTGCTCACCTTTGCATTTTTTCTCTGTTTGAAAACTGTTGAAAAATATCTTTAAATGATTTTTACTGGAACTGGGTTAAACGAGATGTTTTGATTCAAATCCTGATTTTTAAAGGCATGTGGTATTTTACTGAGTTTTCTTGATATGAATGTTATATACTATATTGCTCGTCAATACTGCTCAGTTTTTATTTATTGTTGTTACTTTCTGAGTCGGCGTAATCACGTTACCTCCTGCACCTTGTGTGCAGATTCAGGTGTAGTTGGACACGGTAGCGGTTATTGATTATTCTGGTTGCAGATTTTCTTGGAGATAGTAAGGTAGCTGTTTGGCGATCACAGCCCCTGGTCTTCTCCCTCTTATCTTCCTCTAGTTGTATTTAGCTATTTTCCAGGCTGAGTTGGCCTTGATATTGTTAGACAGATTGTAGTAGATGCTTATGACTACTGACACCCTGATGTTGGGCTTTTCCTTCCGCACTTTTATTTTGATTGGAACTCCTTTACGAAGATTTTTATGTTAAATAACATTGAAATTATCTTTGAAATGAAAATATCGATTTGTTTTGGAAATAAGTCAGCTTGCCTAGTTCCACGATAGGCGCCATCACGACAGGCGTTAGTTTGGGTCGTGACAGATTGGTATCAGAGCCTAGGTTACATAGGTTTCACAAGTCATGAGCGGTTTTAGTAGAGTCTTGCGGATCGGTACGGAGACGTCTGTACTTATCTTTAGGAGGCTGCAGAACCTTTAGGAAACTCCACATTCTTGAATTCTTGTCGTGCGAATCTGTTGATTTTAGTAACTAAACATCTGTTGTTTCATTCTCTCACAGATGGTGAGGACTCGTACCACCAGTCAGGAGGGCCAGCCACCAGTACCACCAGCCAGGGCCGCGAGAGGCCGAGGCCGCGGTAGAGGTCGTGGTAGGGGTAGAGGTGTAATCCGTACAATAGTTAGGGCAGTACCTGCAGATCCACTGGTTGTCCCAGATCAGGACCAGGTTCTAGTTATTGATGTACCAGCTCAGGCACCTCCTGTGCCTATTGTGATTCTAGGCCTTCAGGAGGCCCTAACTCAGATTCTGACAGCGTGTACTGGCCTTGCTCAGGCGGTCTCTATTTTGACGGCCGCAGCCACTTCTCAAGCCAGGGGAGGCACTCAGACTCCCGTCGCTCGCACACCCGAGTAGGTTATTCAGGGACATCATACACCGGTGGCACCACCAGCCCAACCGGTTCTAGTTGCTCAGGATTATGTGGTTCCTGCTATGCCTGAGGATGATCAGCGTAGGTTGGAGAGGTTTGGGAGACTCCAGATACCACCTTTCAGTGGCACACAGAGAGAGGATGCTCAGGACTTTTTGGACAGGTGTCAGAGAATACTCCGTACTGCTGGTCTTTTGGAGACTTTGGGGTTTCATTCACTACCTTTTAGTTTTCTGGGGCTGCACTCAGATGGTGGGAGACTTACGAGAGACGTAGGCTTGTTGGCGTAGCACCCCTTACTTGGCAGCAATTCTCCGTGGTCTTTTTGGAGAAGTTCGTGCCTCGATCTCGCAGAGAGGAGCTGCGCAGACAGTTTGAACGACTTCGCCAGGGTGATATGTCTATGACACAGTATGAGATGCGGTTCTCTGAGTTGGCCCGTCATGCGATATGGTTGTTTCCCACGGACAGGGAAAGGATCATGAGGTTTATTGATGGTCTCACTTATCAGCTACAGTTGCTCATGACCAGAGAAAGGGTTTCTGGTGCTACTTTTGATGAGGTTGTCGATATTGCTTGGCAGATTGAGATGGTTCGCGGTCAGGAGAGGGTTGAGAGGGATGGGTGGATTCAGCGGTGCTCCTTTTGGGGGTCAGTTCCAGCACGATAGAGGTCGTCATTTCAGACAGGCTTAGTCAGCTCGGCCATTTCACCGTGGTTCATTATCCGGTCATGGTTCTCACAGTTCTCATCAGGGCCACTCATCACTTAGTGCCCTTCCAGCTCAAAGTTCGTCCCGTGCTCCACCTGTTCAGGGCTCTTCCATGCTAGGTTCTTCTACCAGTTATCTCGGTGCTAGGGGTTCCCTTCAATTTCCGCCGCCAGTACCAGGGAGTTGTTTTGAGTGTGGGGAGATTGCACATATGTGGAGGCAACGTCCTCGTCGTTATAGAGGTCTATCTCAGCATAGGAGTCAGCCTTCGACTACAACACCAGTTACCTCACCACCGGCCCAGTCAGCTCGGGGTGGAGGTTAGTCAGCTCGAGGTAGATGTCAGTGAGCTAGGGGTCACCCTAGAGGGGGAGGCAGATCAGGGGGTGGCCAGGCCCATTTGTATGACCTCCCTGCCAGACCAGATGCTGTGATTACAGGTATTGTCTCAGTTTGTCACAGAGATGCCTCAGTATTATTTGACCCTGGTTCCACGTATTCATACGTTTTCTCGTATTTCGCCCATTTTTTGGATATGCCCTGTGAGTCTCTAGTTTCTTCTGTTCATGTATCTACTCCTGTGGGCGATACTGTTATTGTAGACCGCGTATATCAGTCATGTGTGGTGACTATTGGGGGTCTGGAGACCCAAGTGGACCTTTTGCTGCTCAGTATGGTCGACTTTGATGTGATATTGGGTATGGATTGGTTATCTCCATGTCATGCTGTTCTAGATTGTCACGCTAAGATGGTGACGTTGACTATGCCGGGAATTCTGAGGGTTGAGTGGAGCGGTTCTGTAGATTATGTACCAAGTAGGGTGATTTCATATTTGAAGGCTCAGCGCATGGTTGAGAAGGGTTGCCTATCTTATTTGGCTTTTGTGAGGGATGTTAGTG
>AWOL01S0022861.1:19166-40182 GCA_000715115.1 Nicotiana otophora
ATTATAGCATGTGAGTTGTCCGTGCAGCACGTGAGTTGTCCGTGCAGATTATAGCGCTTGGGCTAAAGGAGCCCCTCCGGAGTCTGTACACACCCCTAGTGAGCGCAGGTACCTACTGAATGCGAGTGCCGAGTGACTGGGAGGAATGAGTGATTGTGAGGTATGCCCAAGTGGAAAGAGTGATTGTGAGGTTGCCCGTGTGGCAAGAGTGATTATGAGGTATGCCCGAGTGGCAAGGGTGACTGTGAGGTTTGCCCGAGGGGCTGTATATGAGTGATGTTTTGCCCGAAGGGCTATTTATGATTTCATCATTTTTGCTCACCTTTGTATTTTTCCTCTGTTTGAAAACTGTTGAAAAATATCTTTAAATGATTTTTACTGGAACTGGGCTAAACGAGATATTTTGATTCAAATCCTGATTTTTAAAAGCATGTGGTATTTTACTGAGTTTTTCTGATATGAATGTTATATGCTATATTGCTTGTCACTACTGCTAAGTCTTTATTTATTGTTATTACTTACTGTGTCGGCATACTCACGTTACTCCCTGCACCTTGTGTGCAGATTTAGGTGTAGCTGGACACAGTAACAGTTATTGATTGTTCTGGTTACAGATTTTCTTGGAGATAGCAAGGTAGCTGTTTGGCGATCGCAGCCCCTGGTCTTCTCCCTCTTATCTTCCTCTAGTTGTATTTAGCTATTTTCTAGGCTGAGTTAGCCTTGATATTGTTAGATAGATTGTAGTAGATGCTCATGACTAATGACACTCCGATATCGGGCTTTTCCTTCCGCATTTTTATTTTGATTGGAACTCCTTTATGAAGGTTTTTATGTTAAATAACATTGAAATTATCTTTGAAATAAAAATATCGGTTTGTTTTGGAAATGAGTTGGCTTGTCTAGTTCCACGATAGGCGCCATCAAAACAGGGGTTAGTTTGGGTCGTGACACTATGTAGATGACATACTACTTACTGGAGATGACTTGGAAGAAATTCAGCATATCAAGGGTTTTCTAAACACTAAGTTCAAGGTAAAGAATCTAGGAGACATGCATTATTTTCTAGGGATGGAAATTCTGCGAGAAAATAAAGGTTTTATTGTAAGCCAAAAGAGATTTACCTTGGACATGCTGCAGGAATTTGATGTATCTCATTTTTCTCGAGTCAGTTCCCATCGTGATCCTTCTTCCAAGCTTCAAGCTGATGATGGGCACCCTTTGCAAAATCCAACAGTATTTCGTCATCTGGTTGGTAAGTTGAACTATCTCACTAACACTCGCCTGGACCTTTCTTTTGCAGTCCTTACTCTCAGTCAATACTTGTAGAGACCCTGTATGTCTCATTTCTCTGCTGCCTTACGAGTGCTCAAATATTTGAGCTCTGATCCAGGACAAGGAATCCTTCTCTCAGCAGAACAATCATTCTCCTTACTTGCATTTTGCGATGCTGATTGGGCCTCTTGCAAGGATTCTAGGAGGTCCGTCAGTGGATTCTTCATCACACTAGGAGGAGCACCCATTTCCTGGAAATCAAAGAAACAAGTGTCAATCTCTCTATCTTCTTCAGAAGCAGAGTACAGATCTATGAGAAGAGTAACTGCAGAACTTACATGGTTAGTTCAACTCCTTGAAGATCTCTCTACACCAGTAAGTCTCCCCATACCTCTTCTTCCACGAACGCACAAAACATGTCGAGATTGACTGCCATTTTGTGCGTCAACAATTCCTTTTCAGCTTAATTACCCTATCCTTTGTTCCTTCTAAAGACCAAATGGCGGATCTCTTCACAAAGCCACTTTCTGGGGTTTCTCACTCCGAGATTTTGAGCAAGTTAGGGCTCGCAAAGTTACCCTCCAACTTGAGGGGATGTTGGAAAGAAGAAACCCCATCCTAATTCTAAGATTAATGGAGATCTGCTTAGAGATAGAGAAGAAGGGTGAAGAAGAAGAAGACGTGGACGAGTCATGACCCTTGGATGAGTTTATGATAGATCAAGTATACACCATCTGATAAAATTGATACTAGAAGCTTCCTTCCCTCACGTGACTAACATGTGAGGAAATATAGTTTGTTATAGGAATTGAATATTTCTGTTATTGCTGGACAAATCAGAGTAGGACAACTGTATACATTCTCTTTCTTTTGCTATTCTTTATTTTAAGCCGCAAATGTGTATATATACATGTATAAAGCAATGAATACACACAAAAAAAAATTTCAATCAGATTTCTTCTTCAATTTCGTACAAAAAATGTTTTATCTAGTCTTTTTAAATTTTTTATTCTAATCATATATCTTTACATGTTACATCAATGATCAAACCACTACATCTCATAGGAGGTTGGGAATTATGAAGTTAAACGGTGTCGTTATTAGTGGTGACACTCTGTTTTGATAACGCAATTTGGCATATATCCACTGTGAATATCTGGTATCAAATCCACAGAAATATCTAAAACTTTAGATTGACCAAACTTAGGGTTTATCGTATTTGTATATTTGCTATGGCGACGCCGGCGAACCCTCCGAACTCCGAATCCGATACCGACATAACAAATCAGGTTACGAACCCCAAATCCGGCCCGAATCCTGAATTCACTTCTGACGCGTTAACCGCCACGATTCCATCTAGTCCTGTCGTCTGCCTCCTTAGGTTCGCCGGTGACTCTGCCGCTGGCGCCTTCATGGGCTCCATTTTCGGCTACGGTAATTGTCTATGCATTTTTCCGTCAACTCATTTTCTTCTATGGTTCAGTAGTCTTCAATTTTCAGTAAGTTTGTTACTTCAGCTAGAATTTTGTGAAATATGAGAAATGAGTTATTTCTGATTGTTATTTTTGGGACTGCGTTCTCTCCGGAATTGTCTATTTTATGCATTTGACAACCTATGTCGGTATCAGTTGTAAATATTCATCTAGACTCTGTGCGTATCAACCTCGTTTGGTGCTGTAGCTAAGCCGTTATGGTTTTTGGATCTGTTGCAATGGTCTACTTACCACTCTTGTATGGTTGTTGAGTGCTTACATGGACTATAGTTGTGTATTAATCCCTCCGTCCCAATTTATGTCACAGTGTGTGATTGAGCATGGAGTTTAAAGAAAGAAAGCTTTGTTGGAACTTGTGGTATAATACATGCCATAGCCATTTTTCTGGCCATAAAATAATGTTATTTTGTGTGTAAAATAAGAAGTTTAAAGTTAAATTGTTTCTAAATATAAAATTTGTCATTCTTTTTGGTACAGACTAAAAGGATAGTGCGTCACATTAAATGAGACAGAGGGAAAAGTGCATTATAATTTATAAGTGTGGCTAGTATTTTATAAGTGAGGCAGTTGAAGGCAGCTTATCTGAATCCCACTACTGGTTTCTCTTGTCGTCTTCAGTCATTTACTATATTTGATGACAGCCTACTGTCTTGCTTATGCCTTTTCCTTTGACGAAAACCTCTCATTTCTGTAGGTGTAATGAGCCTCGAGAACCCTACATTTTCAGATTGTTTGTTATTTCTTCTATTTATTTGGGTAAGGGATATTTACTAGGAATTTTTAAGGTTCCTTTAGGTGAAAACAGATCGGTAATCTTTCTCCCACCATCACGACTTGAAGTTTGAGATTTCCTGTAACAAAAACATTCTTTTGTTGCTACTGATAACCATGCATTTTCAGAGAAAGTCCTTTTCTTAATGCTTCTGTAAGATTAAATGGCTTTTAGCGATTTCATAAATGGAATTCCCTTGATGCTTTTCAGAGAAAGTCCTTTTCTTAATGCTTCTGTAAGATTAAATGGCTTTTGGGGATTTCATAAATGGAATTCCCTTAATGCCAAAAATTTGACCTTATAAGTTGGCGATGCACTCAATTTTGCTCAATGCGGTGTTCTATTTCAGGGTCAGGATTGATAAAAAAGAAAGGCTTTAGAGGATCCTTTGGGGAAGCAGGAGCTTCGGCAAAGGTATCACAATCTTTGCTTGATGATATTTTTTTGCAAACTACAGTAGAGCTAATATTACTGCCTCTCTTTTGATCTATCAAATTGTGACTTGGTTCAATTCTCCTTTCTAGACTTTTGCAGTTTTGTCAGGAGTTCATAGTTTAGTTGTCTGTTTCCTGAAGAGATTACGGGGAAAAGATGATGGTATGGCACACACTTTGTACAGCCAGAGAGTGAATACACCTTTTATTTTCATTTGACTTTCTCTTCTTTCTACAGTTATCAATGCTGGAGTAGCTGGATGTTGCACTGGTCTTGCGCTAAGTTTTCCAGGTACTTCAAACATTTCCCACTTTAAAACATAGTTATCAGATCTGTGGACTGGTCTTTTTATTGTCAATTCCTTGAGTGGAGACCCGTGAGGTCTCAGGCTCAAATTCCAGCGGAGAAAAAAATACTAGGTTATTTCTTCCCATCTGATTAAGCCTTGGTGGACAGAGTTATAGGGTACTTGTGGTGGTGGGAGGTAACAGGTACCTGGTGGAATTAGTCGAGATGCGTACGAGTTGGCCCGGATGGGGCATGTCAGGGTGGTATTGTTTCCTTTTTTAGGTTTTTCTTTTTAAAATTTTTTTTTGAGGTCGACTGGTTGAATTGGGCTTAACTTTGTTACATAAAAGCACAATTAGGCATCTGGAGCTACAAAGAACACTTACTGCATAAGTGGAGAATTTTTATGTCTGCGGAAAATGTTCAGGGATCTCACTGCACTTGTTAAAATAGGTAAGGACTTCCAATGCTTTTGACTCTACAATATCATGAAATATATAGCTACAAAAGCATGGTAGAAAAGATCTATTGATTGGCTCGTAACTTGTAGTTCTCCCCCAGTTTCTGTATAAACTTGGGGAATCAACAGTGCACTAGGAAGGTGGTTTGCATACATGCTGATGCCAGATGGAGAATAAACTTGGAAATAGATATCTATAGAGAAGAGATGTAAAAACTTGTGGATTTGAGAGGGTACATTTTCATACACCCTCCTCCATTAGGAAGAGATGCTAGAACCAGTGTTCAACTGCTCCCGTAGTTGCAGAGTGTGGGCATCTGTGCATTGAAGATGTGGAGAGTGTTGTTAAATAAGGGGGGAGATTTAAGGATGTCACTTTGCTCACCACCATAATGAAACATATTCGAAAAATGGGTTCGGATTGAGAGAATCAGAAGGAAAGTTGGTGAAAAAGTAAAGATGAGCAAGAGGGTACAACTGTGTCTTTCAATATTTAGATTTATTCCAGCATGTCATGATCGTTTCTTGCCTTACTCAGGCCCATGGTGTTAAGCTCAACAAATGAAAATGACTAGATTGGCTGATATTCATGTATTTCTATGATGTTGTAAAGTGCACATAATTTTCGGTTATAATTTGAATTCTCCTTATTTGCTTTATCGAAGCATTTTAGTTTTCTCTATTTTTTCCTTTTTTTATATTTAGTTTCTCATTATTATACACAAGTTGTGTCAAGCTCTAAAGAAGTGCTGCTCGTTAAAAGGTGTTCTATTTCTATATTTAACTTGTCTATTATTTTTCTCTCCTCTTTGCATTGATCTATTACTAGTATTAAATTTGGGATGACATCTGGCTTTCACTATAAGTGTTAGTCAACCCTTTTGGCAAAGTGGAGTGAGAATTAATCTCTCTTGGTTATTGATGCTTCTCAGGTGCACCGCAAGCGCTATTACAAAGTTGTCTCACCTTTGGGGCTTTTTCATTCATCATCGAAGGTCTTAACAAGCAGCAGCCTGCATTAGCACTAACTGCGCACACGAATGTCAAAAGGAGGCAATATGGTGTGCTTGCTCCTTTGTCACTACCTCTACCAAGTGAGCTTAAGGAATCCTTTTCATTCTTCTGCCAGTCCCTTGAAAAACGTCGCAAGCACAACAATCATGGTTCTGGTTAGATAGTGAAGAAATGATGTGGTTCTCAATCTTATGTCAATGTTGGCATGATTATGAAGTTTTGTAAATTGTAATTGACTTTTATTCTGCTTTTAAGAGTTATGGATCGTGGTTTTCTAGCTGGTGTAGCCAAGTTTATTTATTAATACACAATCTGGATAAGTTGTCTAGTGACTTGTGACCAATTTCTTCTTAGAAGTATCGTTTTATTTTCAAGAAGAATTATCTCCTTGAAGTTACAACTCCCTTGCCATGGTAATTTAGGCTTATGGTGTTGAGATAATACCCTGATCAGAAATTGGGGATAACGTTCATAAGAACTGAGTGTATTGCTTTACACTAATAACTTAAAAAACATCAATTACGGAAGGAAATATATTTTTTACATCCAAAATGTGTTTAAACTTACGCCGTCTCATTTGCTTTCTTGTTTTCCTATTAAGTTTAGACCCAAAATATAATTGATGTAAAACTTGATCGTAATGCAAATAAAAGTATGAGTACCATTATTCTATAGGCTACGACGGTAACTTATGAAGTTAATCAATTATCTAAAGCATTTAAGAATTACTAGGAGAAGCGTAGAGAAAATCCTACATTTCTATTTCCATTTCCAAATAAGAAGATATTTACTTTTATTGAGAGAGATTTTAGCGGATATATTAATGGAAGTATTTCTTAGAAGATTTTGCGGGATACTTAATGAAAAGGAAATATTAATTAATTTTGAAGAGAGAATCAGCATGACCACTTTTAGCATTGTTACAAAATCAAATCTTTCCTTATCCATTCAATTTTTTTATTGAAATAAGATCCGCTCAAGAATTTAATATTAATACTACGCTAATCTCTTAGAATTAACAGTGATATGCAATTTGCATAACATCAGAAATACAGGAGTATGAAGCCATTGAAAAACCTCATTCGAATGTTAAGTGAATGCTTTCAACCAGCTCCTCTTCCCCGTCCCAATGAAGCCAATCTTGCTTTCATGGTTAATCTTCCTTTTTTCCCTCTTTTATTCTAATATTGTGACATATGATCAGAATCTAAACACGTTCAATTTTTATGTTCTCACCACTCATATTTCGATTATGATTCAGGAATTAATATTTATTTTAGTGATTTTTTCATATGCATCTATATTTCGTGTGAAAATATACATTTACTTAAACCTGTTGCATCCTCCTCTCAATATGATTGATGTAAACTTTTCTTTTGTAAAAACAATCTGCAGGTTTGTGTAATTAAAGTTAAAGTTCGTTCTGTTGGTTGGCAAAAGGCAGTCAACAGAGTCTTGAGTAGCACAAAGGGTAGGGTATGGTAGAGTTCAATATTTGTGTTTGCATATCGATGTTGTAGCTGATAACTAGTTTTGTTTTCCAGATTACTAATTTCACTTTTTTTTTAATAGATGGTTACATATACGTAGTTATCTTTTTGGTGATATAAATATAAAATCTCTTTTATATCGTCTGTGTATATTAGTTACTCTTTAATTCTTTGTTATTTGGCACAGTATAGCATATGTGTGATCTTGGGCTAGTTTGTTGAGAGGCTCATCATAATTTTTATTTTTAAATGCAGGAGTGCGTCAATTCAAATTGAAAGAAGATGGAAAGGTGGAAGTTTCAGGGATAGTGGATCCAGCTTTATTAATGAGAAATCTTGCTAAATCAGGAAAATCTGCAGAATTAGAATGGATTCAATTTGGTCAATGTTCCAGCAACTTGTTTCTTCCTTCACAACCTCCAAAACCACCCGAAAAAGGACCCTTTAGTCAAGGACCATTTCGTAATTTCAATCACCCCAGGTTTGCTCTGCCCCGGCACGGCGGATACCACGGCCTACAACCGCCTCTGCCTCCGCCTCCGCCTCCGCCGCCCTTGACGCCTTATTCCAGGCCTGGGCCGCTGCCGCCTGCATTTTATGGACATGATTCCAGAGATGGTCATATAAGCAATTGCAATGCTATGTAACTAGGCAAATTAAACCCATTAATCTGGAGTGTATGGAGTAATTCTTTATTGTTAAGTCATACACAGTAACAATGTAAAGAATTTTTACATTATCAGTATAACTTAAACAAGTTTATTGCTTTATTTATTAGGTTACTTATCAGACTTAATTGTATACGGTCGAAATCGGGCATACCAGATTTCATAGGCACAAGAAGCTGCCTCGAGAGTAAGCTCGTAATGAACCATGCTCGAGCTTAATAGCAAAGTACGGAGCACAAAGATCGAAATGCTCGCTATAGATCGAGATCGAGTATGACCGACTTCGAGTAAGGCATAATAACGGAATGACAAGATATTAGCGACCGACCGAAGATCTCGGCGGAAATTTCGGAACAGATCAAATCAAGTGGTTATTGACGTCAATCATAAGAATTGTTTTCATGATTAGAATTGTACATTATTTAAGATTCCTCTACTATATAAAGAGGGACCCTATTCATTTGTAAGGGGCATTGATTCACTGATAAAAAAGATACAAACACGATGCTCTCTATTTTACTTACTGTCCATTACTGTTCATCATTTGTTCTTTACTGTTCTTCTTTCCCAACCTCGAGACCATCTCGAATCGAGGTCGAAAGCGCTACTAGAACACTGGTTTGAGTTATTTTACTATTCAGATTATCTATTTCAATTCATTGTTTGTCAATTAGTATTGGATTAAATCACATATCCTTAAAATCACTAAACAAATTTAATTGTTACTCGGATTTTAGGGTAAACAGTTTGGCGCCCACGGTGGGGCTAAGGATAATAGTGATTGTTCAGTACTGATTCTGGTAAAACACACTATTTTACGCTTGTTCTTGTTGAGCGCCTTTGCTTCCAAGTTAAGACATGTCAAACTCACAAAACGCATCCACACACGGTAACAATGGCCTCGGATTCCACGATGAAAATGAAAATGTGATCGCTCCAAGAATCGAGGTGCCACAGGCTAATCTCGAGGCAACACCGGTTGCCAACCCAGTCGATGTCAGTTCGCACGTTGCTCTAAACGCAGACCTAGGCGCAGATCTCGATAAGAGTGTATGTAGAGAAGGCCGATCTAGTGGCCAAGGAACACAGGGCAGAGGAGACAAATGAGTCAGTCTCCAATTGATATTCGAGATGCTTCAGGCTCAGCAAGCCGCTATTGCTCAGTTACAAAATCAACATAGTGCTCCGAATAGGGTCGAGCCGGAAATTACTTGCCGTATCGAGCTAGTACCGGAAAGGTCGAATTGTAACGAATCAGAGACTAATCCTGCGGTAATGAAAATGCTTGAGGAGCTCACCAAAAGAATTGAATCAGGGGTGAAGAGAATCGAAGCCAACGATAAAAAAAGTGGAGACATACAACTCTCGAGTTGATCGGATACCAGGGGCACCGCCAATCTTGAGAGGGATGGATTCGAAGAAGTTTGTACAAAAGTCGTTTCCTCCAAGTGCGGCTCCGATGCCTATTCCAAATAAGTTTCGTATGCCAGACAAAACCAAATACAATGGGACTACCGATCCCAACGATCATGTTACTTCATATACATGCGCCATTAAGGGTAACAATTTAGAGGATGATGAAATCAAATCCGTGTTGTTGAAAATATTCGGAGAGACCCTTTCGAAGGGAGCAATGATTCGGTATCACAACCTGCCATGTTAGTAGATTCTTTCGTAAAGGCACATGCCGGAGCCATAAAGGTTGCAACGAGGAAATCAGACCTTTTCAAGGTAAGACAAAAGGATAATGAAATGCTAAGGGAGTTCGTGTCCCGATTTCAAATGGAACGCATGAAGTTGCCACTGGTCACAGATGATTGGGCCGTTCAAGCTTTCACCCAAGGGTTAAATGAACGGAGTTCGATAGCATCACGATAGTTGAAACAAAATTTGATCGAGTATCCAGCTATAACTTGGGCAGATGTACACAATCGATATCAGTCAAAGATCAAGGTCGAGGAAGACCAATTAGGAGCCCCTTCCGATTCAGTATATCCAAACAGGTCGACAGTTAAAAACCAGAGGGACGTCGACATGGAGCCAAGGTCGAACAGGGACCGATATCAACCATATACCGCAGATAGAAGGAATAATGGTTCAAGACGCAATTCCGCCCGGAACGATCGAAGAAGTGAAGGAGGACGGAATTCTTGGGTACTTTTGAGCAAAAATGGTTTCGAAAAGCATGATGATCCCACATAGGCACCTCGGTTATCAGAATATAACTTTAACATCGATGCATCAGGCATTGTTTTGGCAATCGGAAGGATCAAAGATACTAGGTGGCCCAAACCCATAGAAACCGATCCTTCCCAAAGAAATCCAAATTTGATGTACAAGTATCATGACACGCATAGTCACAAGACCGAGGATTGCAGGCAATTAAGGGAGGAGGTAGCCCGTCTATTTAATGAGGGTCACCTTCGGGAGTTCCTCAGTGATCGAGCCAAGAATCATTTCAGAGAAAGGGACGCCAATAGAAAAAATGAACAGGAGGAACCCCAACATGTCATTCATATGATCATCGGTGGGGTCGACATCCCATAAGAACCCATATTCAAACGCACAAAGGTATCAATCACTAGGAAAAAACAAACTCGAGATTATGTGCCCCAAAAGGCACTTTATCATTCAACAACGAAGAAACAGAAGGCATTTCTCAGCCCCACTACGATGCTCTGGTAATTTCTATCTTATTAAATAAAGTTCAAGTTAAGCGTGTTTTAGTGGATCCAGGTAGCTCGGCAAATATCATCCGATCGAGGGCCGTGGAGCAGCTCGGCCTACAAAGTCAAATCGTACTCGCAGCTCGAGTCTTAAACGACTTTAATATGGCTAGTAAAATAACTAAAGGGGAGATTATTCTGCCAGTGAACGTGGCTGGTACCATTCAAGATACCAAGTTCCACGTAGTCGAGGGCGACATGAGGTACAACGCACTGCTCAGAAGACCTTGGATCCATAATATGAGGGCAGTCCCTTCGACTCTCCACCAAATGATGAAATTCCCGATGTCAAACGGTGTAAAAACAGTATACGGGGAGCATTATGATGCAAAGAAAATGTTCGCGGTCGATGAGGTGACCCCGATATCAACACTATCAACCTCGGAAAGATTGGAAAGGTCGAGCATAAAAGATAAACAGAAAGTCAAAGAGCAATCACAGCCACAAGCCTCGACCGAATCAGGGAAGCAAGAGATAGAAGAAGAAGAGGAGGATTTTCTGACCCCTCGAACTTTTGTTGTTCCCGAAGATACTGATGCCACCAAATCAACGGTCGAAGAGCTGGAACAGGTTATATTGATCGAGTATTTGCCCGAGCGAAAGGTATACCTGGGAACGAGATTAACCCCCGAACTCAGGAAAAAACTTATCCAATTTCTTGTTGATAACATAGATTGTTTTGCTTGGTCCCATTTAGACATGACAGGGATTCCACCGGAGGTAACGACACATCGGCTAAGCCTGGACCCTAGATTCAAACCGGTGAAGCAAAAGAGAAGACCCCAGTCCGAAGTAAATCACACATTCATAAAGGACGAGGTAACTAAACTTCTTAAAATAGGATCCATTCAGGAGGTGAAATATCCCGAATGGTTAGCCAATGTAGTTGTTGTCCCTAAAAAAAGTGACAAACTTAGAATGTGTGTAGATTATAAGGATTTAAACAAGGCGTGCCCCAAAGATTCTTTTCCACTGCCTAACATCGATCTCATGATCGATGCCACGGCCGGCAACGAGATCCTTACTTTTCTCGATGCCTATTCCGGGTACAATCAAATCCAAATGAACCCGGTAGACCAAGAAAAGACTTCATTTATCACCAAGTATGGAACATATTGTTATAATGTAATGCCCTTCAGGCTAAAAAATGCAGGAGTTGCTTACCAATGCTTAGTGAATAAAATATTCGAAGAACAAATAGGTAAATCAATGGAGGTTTATATTGATGACATGCTAGTTAAGTCCCTGCGCAGAGGACCATTTGGCTCATTTGCAGGAAATGTTCGAGATTTTAGGAAATACAACATGAAGCTCAAACCCGAGAAATGTGCTTTCGGGGTCAGTTCGGGCAAGTTCCTTGGCTTCATGGTATCAAATCGGGGGATCGAGATCAACCCCGATAAAATCAAGGCCATCGAAGACATCGCCATCGTGGATAGTGTAAAAGCCGTACAGAGGCTAAATGGACGGATATATGCCTTAGGCCGATTCATTTCGAGGTCATCAGATCGAAGCCATAAATTTTTCTCTTTACTCAAAAAGAAGAGCGATTTCATCTGGTCCCCGGAATGCCAACATGCATTGGAAGAGTTGACGCGATACCTATCGAGCCCACCACTGCTTCACACTCCAAAGGCAGATGAGAAACTTTACTTGTACTTGGCAGTATCAGAAATTGCGGTAAGTGGTGTCCTAGTTCGGGAAGAGGAAGGTACGTAATTTCGCATTTATTATGTAAGTCGAACCTTAGGAGAAGCGGAAACTAGATATCCACACTTAGAAAAAATGGCACTTGCACTGATAAGCGCCTCTACAAAGCTAAGTCCATACTTTCAATATCACCCCGTATACGTATTAACCACTTACCCACTTCATAATATTTTGCACAAACCCGAACTGTCGGGCCGATTTGCCAAATGGGCCGTCGAACTCAGTGGGTACGACATCGAATATCAACCCCGGATGTCCATCAAGTCTCCAATGTTAGCGGACTTCGTGGCCAATTTTATGCCAACCCTCGTACCCGAAGTTGAAGAGGAACTCTTGTTAAAATCGGGTACGTCATCGGGGGTATGGACCCTTTTCACAGACGGTGCTTCGAATGTGAAGGGGTCCGGGCTAGGCATCGTTTTGAAGCCGCCCACGGGTAGCACTATTAGGCAATCTGTAAAAACTTGTAAGTTGACTAACAATGAGGCTGAGTACGAGGCCATGATTGCAGGTCTCGAGCTAGCTAAAAGCCTGGGGGAAGAAGTCATTGAAGCCAAGTGTGACTCTTTACTGGTGGTGAACCAAGTAAATAAAACCTTCGAAGTTCGAGAGGATAGAATGCAGAGGTATTTGGAAGCTGCAGGTAACTTTGCATCGTTTCAAGGAATGGACTTTACAACATATGCCTCGAGAACAAAATAGTGAGGCCGATGCACTTGCAAACTTGGGGTCGTCGGTCGAGGAAGATGAGATCAACTCGGGGACTGTCATTCAACTCTCAAGATCCGTGATCGAGGAAGGCCATGCCGAGGTAAACTCTACAAGCTTAACTTGGGATTGGAGGAATAAATATACTTGAAGAATGGAAAGATCCCATCAGACCCTAAAGAGTCGAGGACCTTACGAACCAAAGTTGTTCGATTCACATTGGCTGAAGATGGAACATTATGCAGAAGAACATTCGATGGACCATTGGCAGTGTTCTTAGGGCTAGGAGGCACCGATTATGTTTTACGAGAGGTCCATGAAGGCACTTGTGGGAATCACTCCGGCGCTGAATCACTGATTCACAAAATCATTAGAGCAGGATACTACTAGGATAACATGAAAAAAGATACTAAGGAGTTTGCTCGAAAGTGTGATAAATGTCAAAGGTTTGCACCGATGATCCATCAGCCCGGAGAACAACTTCATTCAGTTCTATCTTCATGGCCATTCATGAAATGAGGGATGAATATCATCGACCCCCTTCCAGCGGCGCCAGGTAAAGCTAAGTTCATTTTATTTATGACTGACTATTTCTCTAAATGGGTTGAAGCACATGCGTTAGAGAAAGTGAGAGAAAAAAAGGTTATAGACTTCATCTGGGATCACATCGTATGTCGATTTGGGATACCCGTAGAAATAGTATGCGACAATGGTAAGCAATTTATCGGCAGTAAAGTGACGAAATTTCTCGAAGACCATAAAATAAAAAGGATATTGTCAACAACGTATCACACTAGTAGGAATGGACAGGCCGAATCGACGAATAAGACTATCATCCAAAACCTAAAGAAAAGGTTGAACGAAGCTAAAGGGAAATGGAGAGAAATTCTACCCGAAGTCCTTTTGGCATATCGAACAACATCGAAGTCCAGTACAGGAGCAACTCCATTTTCCTTAGTGTATGGCTCCGAAGCCTTAATTCCAGTCAAAGTCGGAGAACCCAACTCAAGGTTTCGACATGCATCGAAGGAATCGAACCACAAGGCTATGAACACTACCCTCGAATTATTAGATGAAAAATGAGAAGCGGCACTTGTTCGAATGGCTGCACAAAAGCAACGAATCGAAAGGAACTAAAATAGAAGAACCAACCTTCACCACTTCAGGACCGGGAACTTAGTCCTAAGGAAGGTCACTATCAATACTCGAGATCCTAATTAAAGGAAGCTCGACCCGAATTGGGAAGGACCCTATCAAGTCCTCGATATAGTCGAAAAAGGGTCTTATAAACTCGGAATGATGGACGGCGAACCATTACCAAACAACTGGAACATATCACTTCTCAAATGATATTATTGTTAAGGTATGACTTTCTCCCTTCTTTCATTTATATATATTCGACGCTAACTCATTGCAGGAGTTCGACCAAATACATCGAGACCTCAGGTTTTAAAGTACGCATTGCACTTTTTTCCCCTTAGATCGGTTTTTATCCCAATTGGGTTTTCCCGGCAAGGTTTCTAACGAGGCAACAATTATGTGCGACCTGGGGACAATTCAATAGTATCCAAGGCTTCTTTGCAATCAACCTCGAATACTGGAGGGCATCACCCTCAGATGTTGTATTCTCGAGAATAGTACTTCATGTCAAACGGCCTCGATAGGGAAGATTTGTAATGGACCAAACGGTCAAGTGAACCGTGTCCATATAAATTAGTCGAGCCCCGATGGAAAAACATGTGCGCATGTATAAACTATTCAAAGAGGCATTTCTCTCTTCATTTAAAGATTTTGTGTCTCAAAGAAAATTATCTACTATACAAACCTCATGCTTATGATATTGCGAGAAATGGCTCAAGAGCCCAAGTGAAAATATACACTCGGGGATTACCATCGATGATAGGCATCTAAACACAAATGCATAAGACCTCAAAGAGGCACCCTTCGATCTATAGGCCAAAGCCACCATTCTCGGGGAATGACATTTCAAACAAGTCCGAAATATTTTTGGGAAATAAGCCCAAGAGGTGTACCTGAAGGGTACGGCCAAACTAAAGGCTACGGCCAAACTAAAGGCTACGCCCTAAATAACACGGCTCAGAGACGTCCGAATTCCGCAATAATGATAGGCCTTCAAATTCTCTGAAAAACCGATTAAAGAAGGCTACCCTTGGCAATTAATCAGAAGGGTTTCGATAAAATCAGCCCTCGAAAAACCGTAATAGGTATCAAATTATCTTTAACACGAACGTGCTAAGGCACAAAAAGAAAAAGGGTTTCAACCGACATTGGACCCTCAAAAAACCCAATGGGTAATAAGCCGAAAGGGGGAAATAATAGCCGTCTTTTAGAGGCTATATGGGCCCAACCTAAAAGAGCCTAAGGGCTAATACATTTAGAGTTCGAGACTTTGTTCTCACTCAACTCTGACCTAAGGGTTCCACTATTCCGAGTTCAAATAAAGTTGATTTGAATTTAGCTCAAGGATCTGAGTTCAAATAAAGTTGATTTGAACTTAGCTCAAGGATCCGCCATAAAACCTTAAGGGGTATGTAAGTTCGAAAATTGCCCATTATTTGATAAAAAACCTAAGGGTTTATTCTATTCTAAGTTCGAAACATACTCGAACTCAGTTATAAAAACAGTGCAGTCATGGCATCGATCAAGCCATCCGAAATCTCGAATAAATTATTGAGCTCGGGGACTCGCCCTTGTGCGTCTAAAAAACCTAAGGGTTTATTCTATTCTAAGTTCGAAACATACTCGAACTCAGTTATAAAAACAGTGCAGTCATGGCATCGATCAAGCCATCCGAAATCTCGAATAAATTATTGAGCTCGGGGACTCGCCCTTGTGCGTCTAAAAAACCTAAGGGTTTATTCTATTCTAAGTTCGAAACATACTCGAACTCAGTTATAAAAACAGTGCAGTCATGGCATCGATCAAGCCATCCGAAATCTCGAATAAATTATTGAGCTCGGGGACTCGCCCTTGTGCGTCTAAAAAACCTAAGGGTTTTGTTCTAAGTTCGAACTAGTGTTCACTCGATTACGGAGGCTGTAACAACAAAACTTTCACAAGGGAAAAGCACAAAACATGTTTGAACATAAAATTGAGAAGACATTCAAAAGAAGTTTTTTCTATTATATATTGATAGAAAAGGTTATGTACAAGAGACCGATCAAGGTCTTACAAAAAGAGAAACTAAGTCCTAACTACGACCGGTTTCGGCCTCTTCTTCAGGAGCAACTTCTCTTTCAGGCCCCTCGTCGGATCCACCTCGACTGCCTTCTTCATCATCGTCTTCATCGTCAAAGGAGGCAAACTGCCTGGTTTCAGTCTCAAGCACCTTGGCTCGGGCTATATCTTCGGAGAGGTCAAAAACTCTAGTATGTATTTCCTCGAGGGTTTTCCTCCGGGGTTGACACTTTATCGAGTCAATGATCCATTGCTCTCGGTCAGAACCCTCCCTTACCTGCATTTGAGCAGCCTCAGCATCGGCCCGGTACATGGCAATGGACTTGTCTGCCATGACTTTTGTCTTTTCGATCTCCACCTTGGCCTTAGCAAGCCCGGTTTCAAGCTCTTCGGTCCTCTTGGCTTGGGCTGAACTTTTCTCTTTAACGCCCCGAAGTTGAACCTCGGTCGATGATAGTTTGGCCGAGGTAGTTTCTTTTTCCGCAGCCAGGCAATCCATATTCTCCTTCCACCGATCACAATAGGCCTTTACTTGATCGACTTCTCCCCGAAGCAGCTCGATCTTTTCAACCTTTTACTGCACCTGAGATAATGAAGTGTTAGCCTCCACATTTGGGTCGAGTCCGTACTTTATCAAAAGGATGCTCACCTGTTTATCTAGCTCGGCCTCTTCCTCATGAGACTTGACCAAATCCGCTTGAAGGTCCTTTATAATTTCGTCTTTTTGGCCGTAAAGAAACTTCAAAGCGTTCCTCTCCTCCGAGACCTTTTGGAGCTCGGTTTCACACTGGCTAAGGTCAGCTTGAAACTTGGCGAAAGCCTATATGAAAAAAAGGGAAAACACAAGTCGGATTTAGAAAGAAAAAAAAAAGAAGAGAAAGAAAAGAAGTGCAGTAAACTGATTCTTACCCGAGATAAGAGACGTTGGGACTCTTTTAAAAGAATAGAAGCATCACTGATATCAGAGGCATCATCGACTCCAGTAAAGCAATCCCGAAAGGGATCCCTTACACTAGAGACTCTGCCTATATCAGGAGTCTTCAACTCTTGAGCTTTCCTTAGCGCCTCCTCAGAAAAGGTCGGGAGAGAAGGCAAGCGACCTGCTGTCATGGTCCCGAGCAAGTCGTTCGGGACGCTCTGATCAATCTTCGGGGTCTCAAAACTGGCCTCGTCCGGTAAAGTTGCAGATGGTCGAGAAACGGTGTCGACCTCTGGTAATTCGGGATCCTCACCCGATTTCTTTTTGTAAGCCTCCTAGACACGAGGCTTGATTTTAGCAGCCGCCGTCGGCTCTGAAGGTTTGGTAACCTCGTCGGCTTTCCTAGGTCGGACCGTCAGTGCCAAGGCATTTTCCTCTTCTTCTTCTTCTTCTTCTTCTTTTTCTTCTTCTTCTTCTTCTTCTTCGTCTCTCAGTTTTTGGACCGAGTCCATCATGAGAGTGATTACTTTCTTCCTCACCCTTCGAGGTTTGGGCTTGGGGTCCTCGGACTGCAAGGCAGTTTTCCTCTTCTCGTCTTCCCTCAGCTTCGGAACCGGGGACTTAGTTTCTTCCTCGCCACTTTAAGGCCTCACAATGTCATCCTTAGTCAGGCATGCGTGAAAGAAAATTAGTGATGAATGGAGTGTGAAAAGTGTTTTAGAACATGAAAAAGGAGATCCTTACCGTGGTTCTTGGCCTCCCATCTGCCCTTTGTCAAATCACGCCATGTGCGTTCTGCATATGTGAAAGTTGAGGCTAGCTTCCGAACCCAATCTTTGAGGTCAGTTACCGCTTGAGGCATCCAAGGAACAGCTGCATATCGAAAAGGAATGTCAGGCGAAGTCGAAGAAGGTACGAAGGGCAAAGTTTAAAAGATCGCTTACGGTTGAAGTTTCACTTCTCAGGGAACGACATCTTCTCTTCCGGGATAATGTCGCAGGTCCTCACCCGTACAAAACGGCTCATCCAATCCCGATCCTTGTCCTTATCGATGCTCGAGATCAAAGCTTTTGTTGCCCGGCCTTGCTAGAGAAGAAGCGCAACATGATTACTATGCGCCATAGAGAGGGGTGGATTTGGTCGAGGGTGACCTGATATCTTTTGCAGAGATCAATAACTACTGGGTCAAAGGGACCCAACGTGAAGGGGTAAGTGTAAACACTTAAGAACCCCTCGACATAGGCGGTGATGCTCTCTTCGGGAGCAGGAATTTGCACCATGACCTCGGGACCCCAGTTGCAGTCCCTCTTCACGGCCTCGAGATGACTCTTCGATATTGAGCACATGTACATCGACACATGCTCACATCATCCTGGGATCGATGAAGGGTTTTCGACCTTGAAGTCGGATTTTAGAGTACAAGGGCAGGGAACGTATTCATGGGGAAGCAGCTCCGCCGGCGCCTTACCGATGGACGGCTGGGAAGAGGAGCAAGAAGCTTTCTCGTTCTGCGATACAGTGTTTGAAGTTTTCGCCATTTGTATAAGTAAAGAAGAGCGAAGAAAGATAAAAAACTGGTGGTTTCGATGCTAACGACGGTGGTTCTACAGACGGCGAAAAGGAGGAGATGAAAAGTGTAAGAATACTTAGAGGTTTGATTAGAGCAAAAGTAAAGTTTGATTCAATGAAGGAGCGGGTATTTATAGGTTCACGACGACGGTTCGGTGGCCTTAGTGGCCGACCACCAACTGACAAGCATTAATGATTTGGGAAACTGAACTGACGGGACATTTCGATCACATCTATCACTTACGTCATAAGGACGACGTCATGATCGAGGTTTCAGAAAATCAAGGCTCAAACCGTTTCTTATCATTTCATTCCAAGAAACACGGGGACTATCTGTATACGGTCGAAATCGGACATGCCAGATTTCATAGGCATGAGGAGCTGCCTCAAAGGTAAGCTCGTAATGAACCAGGCTCGAGCTTAATGGAAAAGTACGGAGCACGAAGATCGAAATGCTCGCTAAAGATCGAGACCGAGCATGACCGACTTCGAGTAAGGCATAATAACGGAATGGCGAGATATTAGCGACCGACCGAAGATCTCGGCGGAAATCTCGGAACAGATCAAATCAAGCGGTTATTGACGTCAATCATGGGAATTGTTTTCATGATTAGAATTGTACCTTATTTAGGATCCCTCTACTATATAAAGAGGGACCCTATTCATTTGTAAGGGGCATTGATTCACTGATAAAAAAGATACAAACACGCTGTTCTCTACTTTACTCACTTTCCATTACTGTTCATCATTTATTTTTTACTGTTCTTCTTTCCCAACCTCGAGACCATCTCGAATAGAGGTCGAAAGCGCTACTAGAACACTGGTTTGAGATATTTTACTATTCATATTATCTATTTCAATTCATTGTTTGTCAATTAATATTGGATTAAATCATGTATCCTTAAAACTACTAAACAAGTTTAATTGTTACTCGAATTTTAGAATAAACATTAATATAGAGAGTTATTTGTTGATGTAGATCTAACTTGATTTAACTTGATTTAATAGTATCATTCACGGACTGTCTTGTTAATCTTCTTAGTCGGTTGTCTTTTGGGGGACATTGGTCCCAATTTGTGAAGGAGAAATAAAGAATTACTAGAGTTGATTAGTAGTTAAATGGTGAAACTTTCAAAGATCTCTAAGCTTACCGATATAAAGACATTTACTTACTTATAAACGGGAGATTTAACTTACAAATAATACTTTTCAACTTCAAGTGCTTTTTTTCCTTCAAAATTTAACCAAATATATTGTCCAAACGCCTACTTAGGGGTCAGTTTGTTCACATGCTAATTATGAAGGCAAGAAAATATATTGCAGGATTATTTGTCTTTGAAGTATGATACGAGGAAACCAAAAAAAGGATGTAAGGTAAAGCATATTGGTAGGACTTATATATTTTGGTTATATTTTGACAATAAGTGATGTAACCGTTTAATTATTCTTAGAAGCAAATATATAGTCTGTTTGGTCATGCTTCTAAAATCAGCTTATTTTGAAAAGTGCTTTTCTCAAAAGTACTTTTTGGTGAGAAGCAATTTGTGTTTGGCTAATTAATTTGAAAATCACTTTTGAGTAGTAATTAGTGTTTGACCAAGCTTTTGAAAACTGCTTTTAAGTGTATTTTTCTTAAAAGTGCTTCTCAAAAACGTATTTTTGGAGAGAAGATACTTTTTTCTGCTTCTCAAAAACTACTTCTGCTTCTCTTCAAAAACACTTTTTTTTTCCCTTCCAAAAGCTTGGTCAAACACCTCAATTTTTGGCCAAAAGTGCTTTTGGCCCAAAAAAGCAATTTTGGCCCCACCAAAAAACTTGGCCAAACAGGCTAATAATCTCGAATATTGAAACATATAGTACGTCTAAGGGTGCATTTGGTATGATAAAAAATATTTTCCACGGAAACTGTTTTCCTGAAGAATAAGTAGTTCTCTTATTCTCTGGTGTTTGATAAGTGAGGAAAAAATATTGCCCCAAAAGCATTTTAATATAATTTAGGTAAATACTACAATTTCGAACCTGGACCTTAGACCTCGACACCTGGCCCCCGACCCTGTACCCCGAATTTGATCCCAAACCCTACCCCGACACCTAACACTAGTCGGCCACCTACCTCCGTATTTCGGTAGCAAAGTTCGGGTCGGGAGGGGAATGAATGACGGGAGTTGATGGCTCGGGGCGGAGGGAAGGGGTAGGACGAGGAGGGGAAATGAGGGCCGAGGGTGGGTTGGTGGTGGTGGGGGGGATGAGGTTGCTTGGGAGGGAGAGGTGGACCGGGGCGTGGGGTTGGAGAG